>CM071927.1:42977430-43062830 GCA_016081115.2 Rehmannia glutinosa
CGTATTGCTTAGCGCGCAAACAGCTTCCGTGAAGAAGTCAGTCGTGCATTTGGCCACCGAGTGATCGCATGCCTCCGTGATCATTTCATCAACATTTAAATTTCTCGCGACTTTTAATCATTTGATAATCTATAAGTACTAAATCAAGTCAGAAAAACTTGCTTAAACAAACTTAAGGGTGTTAAGTCTTCCAATAAAACAAAACCACGCTTGAGTCAAATTATAGTCAACAATGAGTTACTCTACTAATGTACTCGATTGAGTGCATTAAGAGATTGACTCTCTTGAGTGACTAATTCGACTGTCCATCAAGGACACAAACATGTAGAACTCAGAGATTTAAAAGGCCTAAATCGAAAATTTGGTAAGGTTTATTCAACCCCCCTTCTAAACCTTACACTTACACCCCTTGGGACCTACATCCTCGAAGCTCTTGTGCTCCCTAGATGCGAAAGCCTTGTGGTGTTCTTCGCGACCAAGCCTTTTGCTCTCAGAAGCTCTTCGATTCTTCGCTCCTGTGTTATTTGATGTGTTTTTGCTGTATGAAGTGATGATTTTTCGTGCAAGAGTTGGTCCCCTTTTATAGATGCTTGGAGAGATCACTTGTAGAGTTGGATCAGGAAAAGAACTCCAAAAACGCGCTGAAACAGACTCCCACACGATCTGGCCGTATGGGTCCACATGAGTGTGTGGCCTTGGGTGTAGCCCTTTTTCGCACGGGCAGGCAGGTCGCACGGGTAGGTGGTGCGGTTGAAATCCTTGTCCACACGGCCATGTGAGTTCACACGGTCTGACCGTGTGGACCTGCTCCGTCCTTTGTTTTCTTCATTTCTTAACACAACCGTGTGATTTTCACAACACTAGTCCACACTGCCGTGTGAGACTACACGGTCCGGCTGTGTGACTTGCTTTTGTTCTCTTTTTCCATCGTTTTGATCTTCTCTTTGCATTCCGCAATCTTATCCGGGCATCCCGACTGACATTTCTTCATTTTAAGCTCCGTTTCCTGCAAGAATTACAAGAATACGCAGTATCATGCCCTTTAAAGGAAACCAAGTAAAAACACAGTAAATATGCATGCAAATGCATCAATTATATATCAATTTAAGCCCCAAAATGCACGTATATTTTACACACATCAATGCCCCCTTGTAGCCAACAATTGTACTTGCTTAGTCAGTTCAACCAATTGTTTTGTAACATCATAGCTCGGGGCTACTTCATTCACGACAGCCCGTTTGCCTCTGGTACTCTTTTGTTGTGAATTATCACTCATCATCTCTAGAATATCATAGATTTCCTAGGCCGTATGTACACCCATGTCACCCCCAGCGGCATTGTCAACCATATATTGATAATTATGCGATAATCCATCATAGAAAAATTGGTTTAACAATTCCAATGGGTAGTGATGATGTGGGCATTTAATCTGTAAATCCTTAAAGCGATCCCAGGCCTCATGAAAAGGCTCGCCTTCCATCTGACTAAAAGTAGCTATCTTACCTCGCAGATCTAAGTTTTCTAATGAGAGTAGTACTTGCCCATGAACTTATTGTACACACCCTCCCAATCAAAAAAGAATTAGGAGGCAAAGACATAGGCCAAGTTTTTTCCCGGTCATTCGTAGTGTAAGGCAAAACAAGACATCCTAAGTTGATCCGTCTTTGCTTGTCCCAATGTGATGCAAGAGGTCGCGATCCCAACGACAGGGCGTGCGAACTCACGCGTCGAAAGGTCGGGCATGCCTCCATGTTATCTCCGTTTTGATTATCACTCATCTCTGATTCGTTTGTTTGTTCTTCTTTCGGAATGTGATCACGAGAATCCTCGCTACTATCTCGTAGAATTGTCCCCTTTTCCTTGTATGTCTACTTAACGCGATGAATGTTGTCTCACGAAACAAATAGATCAAATGCACCAGTGGAATCAAGTAAAATCAAAAGGCAAACAAAAAGAGTCCCAAAAAAAATAAACAAAAAGAATCCTAATCTAAAAACACGAAAAAAATAGACACAATAATTATTACGACTAAAGCCTTCCCCGGCAATGGCGCCAAAATTTTGTTCGACTGCTAAACACCTAAAATAAATCTAGCAATCCTCGCATGAGAACGAGATCAATCGCAGGGTAGCAAGTTGACCACAAGTCGTCTCTCAAGGAAGACTTAGCCGGCAAATAATTATTATGCAACAAAATTGACAGAAAATAAAACCTAAGCACTCTAACCAGATTAGTTTGATTTAAATAAACTAAAAGAAAACAATTAAAAAAAACGAATTAAAACTAAGCACAATTAAATTTGGAGAAAAAGATATGGAAGAAAGTCTAGGATTTCATAATCATCTCATCAAACTTGCAAGCAGAATATCAATAATTGATCATGCGGTTAACAAATATAACAAACATACAAAGACTAGGTCTAGATCTGATAACTCACGTATTCACAGATTAGAGCTATCCCAACATAATTTGCTATTTTCATTAAGCCTAGGGTTAGATAATACATTTCTGATTCATATCTAACCCCCTGAATAAATTTAGTCCAGGAATAATATCTTCGATCGATCACAATTATCCCCTTAAACAATCAAGAGTTGGCCAAACAATCAATCAACAAGTAAAACAATTTATTCAGGAAAGCAGATCAATTAATCAATATTCATGCTTGTTTGGTTGAATCAAATCATCCTAATCCTATAACAAGGAAATTAGTTCATGCTTGGAGATGGGATCATAATCTCAATTGAAGGAAAGAAAACAATCATAAACATAATCATGCAATAATAATAATCACCCGATAATTGAAATCAGAAAAAAGAGATGAAGAAATCTTATTCTTTGATTAAGAAGCAAAATAACAAGAACCCAAGCAATCCCAATGATGAATGGAAGAGAAAAATACCAAAAACTAAAGTCTAGAAGTGCTATGAATGAGAGTGTGTCGAAAATAGGGGCTCCCCAAGTACTATTTATAAGCCTAGAGTCTTAAACAAGGTGGAAGAGCCAAAAACCGGAAAAAAATCGAAAATTTCGTGTTCAGCGAGTCACGGCGCGCGCCCGCGCGCGCACCCTGCTGTTGTGAAGCTGCTGGCTTCAGTGTGCGACCGCACGACCTCTAAATATCGTAATTTTGTCTTGTTATCTTCTTATGGATTGTATCTCTATCTCTTAGCTTTCCATAGCCACTTGAATCACCTCAATATAAATTTTCTAGAGAGAGTTATGGCCAAAATACCAAGACGTGTCATTTTCGAGATTTTGACATATTAGTTTTCCTTGTACATGATTTTAACCCATCTAAACGTTTTCATTTGCATTTCGTAGCGGAGATAAACATGGTAGAACTTTGAATTATATTTCTAATGGTTCATGAATCATGTCAATTGGGTTTCGGATGTGAATGTTACGTCCAAAATACGATGACTGCCGCAGTTGCACGAAATGACTATTTAATGTTTTTTGCTCCAAAACTTGTTTTTCCACTAAAACCTAAAAAATCAATAAAATAACACAACATAACACTAAAATATGCAAATGCAAACAAAACACACCAAAATATGTATAAATCATCAGATAAAACACACACAAAAATATGCAAAATATTTCCCCAAGTCATCGCTCATTGTAGTGATAACTTCTTTTCGTAGGAGACTTGTTAATTTCCACGTTAAGGTGGATCTTCCCTTCGGAGGGAAGTCTTGATTCTTTCGAAATAGTCGGGAGTACTTATGTTTGAGGTTAACAGGCGCCATCCCATGAGACCTTGAGGGTGCCCTTCCGAGCCTAATGGGCGCCGCCCTGGATCTCGGAGAGGGCGCCTTTCGAGGCTTGGAAGGGGCTTCCTTCCTCGGAATTCTTCTCTGCCTCGCTTTTGATATTTTCCCCAGGTGTTAAAGTTTTTCTTTCTTCTTTCACCGGGGAGTAATATTTTGAAGGGTGTCCTTCCAGAGCCAGAGTGGGCGCTCTCTCAGTTCACGGGGCGTCTTTTCTAAGCTTTGAAAGGGATCCCTCCTGAAGCTTCCACCACAATTTTTTCTTTATGCTTCTGATCTTGTCCACATGTGTTAACAATTTTTACCTTCTTTTCCTTGCACATTTTCATCATGGAGAAGATTTCACCGGGACTCTTGTGAGGAGGCCCCTTCCTCCGGGGTCTTAGTCGGAGAGAATAGAATTTTTACTAGGACCTCCTTGTGAGGAGGCCCCTCCCATCTGGGGTTTTAGTCGGAAAGGGTCATCCCACCCGGGGTCTTAGCCGGGTGAGACCATCCCCTCTAGGGTCTTAGCCGGAGGAGGTAAGTTACTAGGACCTCTAATAAGGAGGCCCCTCCCATTCGGGGTCTTAGCCGGAAGGGGTCATTCCACTCGGGGTCTTAGTCGGGTGAGGATATCCCCTCCGGGATCTTAGCCATAGGAGGTAATTTACTAGGACCTCTCAAGAAGAGGCCCCTCCCATCTGGGTCTTAGTCGGGAGGGGTTATCCCACCCGGGGTCTTAGCCGGGTGAGGCCATCCCATCCACGGTCATAGCCAAATGAGGTTATTTATGAGGACCCCCGTGAGGAGGCCCCTTCCATCCAGGGTTGTAGCTGGTAAGATGGGGTTTGTTGAGAAAAACGTCTAACTGGTCATTGACCCTGACCACATGTGGCCATTAATTGCGCCCTGGCCATGTGTGGCCATTAACTGCATTCATCACATCAAAGTAGAAAACATGAGAGCATTTTTATTCATATTCATTAGAATGAAAAAGATTTACGCCCTGTGGGCGGAAACATAACTGAAATGTAAATAAATTTTTAACGCCTCTTTGGCGAAAATGAACTGAAAACAATAAAAAATACTAAAAATCCCTGGGAGTCTAGGAAGAGATGTTGTTCATGACTGTGAGGGTCTTTCATCATTCGGTCTCGATAGCTTGCTCATCTTCAAGGTGGCCAAGTAGCACTCCCAAGCCGTCTTGATGTCTCCGACAGTCTCTCCTACTACCGATTCTGTAGGGAACTTCATCTTCAAGTGAACCGTAGATGGGATAGCCCAGAATTGATTCAAGCTTGGCCTTCCTAAACAAGTTATACGGAGATGGGGCATCTACTATGAGAAAGCGGACCATCTTTGTGACCTAGTGAGGGGCGACCATGCCCAGTGTGAGTGGCAGGTTGATTTCGCCCGATGACTTGATCACCTCTTCTGTGAGCCAATCAGTAGTGCCGAGATCAGAACAACTTGCACTGGATCGATCTTCATCTTATCGAAGGCTTCCCAGAATATGACGTCCACCACGCTCCCCGTGTCGACCAGGACCCTTTTAACCACAAAGTTGGCCAGCATAATCAATATGACTATGGCATCCGGGTGAACTTGGGTCTCTGGGATGTAGTCTTAAGTGCCGAAGGTGATTGGCATGCCCTTGGCTTGAAGCTGCTCCACGAGTCTCTTCTTGGATGGGTTCTCCTCGGGGCATCCTCTTCTATCCTTGCTACACTCCCAGAGGGAACTCCGGGCATCCTTTACCTCTGGACCTTCAGAGATCACATTGATGACTCCAGCAGCGTGATTGTTGCCCCCCTCTTCGCTATGGCAATCTGAACGACGCTGGTCTTGTGGAGATTCTTCATGTGGCCTAGGATCACGCCGAAACTTGCTCTGATCCACGTAGTCCTTGAGATGGCCCTTCTGGATGAGCCGCTCTATCTCCTTCTTCAAAACAAAATAGTCTTCGATGGTGTGCCCCAGATCTCTATAATATTTGCAAGATAAATTGAACGCAGCGCTGCGAAGGTTATTCCTCAGCGGTTGCGGAGGATAAATGATCCCCTTTTTCTGAGCAACTATTAACACCTCCGCTATTGGAGCGTTAAGAGATGTATAGATTGGTCCATTATCCTCCCTCGAGCCCTTTCGCGCTTGACTCTTCTCCTCTTCGTGGGATTTGCGCTTGACGCCAGGCTCAGGTTTGGTAGACTCCTCGACACGAATGTGCTTCTCTGCTTGGCTCAACAGCTCTTCCATGTTAGATGGAGGCTTCCCGGCAAGAGATTCCTTCAGATGTCCATGGCGTAGATTCTGCTATAGTATCCCCGCCAATGTCTCCTGCTGGACGTTGGCCACTTAGTTGACGGCTTCTATGAACCGCTTCATGAACTCCCGCAGTGTCACTCCTTCCTTTTGCTTCACCTGAAAGAGGTGAGCTATGGTTTTGGGATACTTTCTGTTGATGGAGAATTGCTGCATGAATGCCTACGTGAGCTTGTCCATCCCGGAGATCGACCCCACCGGGAGCTGATTGAACCATGTCAGCGCCCGCTTGGTAAGAGTAGTGTGGAATACCTTGCAGTGAGAGGCATTCGTCATATCGTAAAGATCTGCCTAGGCATAGAATTTGTCCAATTGTTCCTGTGGGTCTCCAGTGCCATCATACTCCGGGAGGTTGGAGGTCTTGATTCCTGATGGCAAAGGTTCAGATAAGATAACTAGAGCCAAAGGGCTCCTCTTCATCAATGCCATACCGCGAAAGCTAAGGCTACACAACTTGAGATTCTTCAACCGGTGGCGGCTCATCACGATTATGATTCTCGTCGCGACCTTCTTCTTTTTCCTCCTGATCATCTCGAGCAGGGTCTTCATCGGCGGGCGGAGCCCGCGGTGGTCCTCTTGCAGCATCTGCTGTGGCTTGATGTCTCAGAGCATTCCGGACAACTTTATCCAAGAGAGCTTGGAAGGCTTCCCGAGATAAACGAATTTCTTCAACAGGTGGAGCCCCCCCTAGGAGGAGGAGGGGGCGATGCCCCTCTGGCAAATGGAGGAGGAGCGTGGCACTCCTCCAAGAGGAGGAGGGCTGGCTCGCCGTCTTCCCGGCGATCGTTCCTCTTGCTGGTCTCCGATGCCTTGGCCTACAACATGAGATCCACCATCACATGCTTGCGATCGAGTCTGCATCTTTGTGTGCTTTTGTTGTTCCCACAGACTGCACTAAGATGTTGCTGCTTTTTCTAGCAGATAACCCAAGTCAACTGAGTTGACCAAAATCCTCTTCTCGAGAGGAAAGTCTTCGAGTTTATCTTCTTTCCAAGGGAGAAGTCTTCTCGTCTTCTGCTCCTGGAACAGCTAACTCATTTGATTGGGAACTTGTCTGCACACACGTGCAAACATTAGAGCCCGGGGAGGTCCCTCCAATGCTCATGTCAGCACGATGAACGAGAGACAATTAAGACAGTAAACGATACTGAATGCGTAGAGAATAATTAATTATGAGTTTATTACTTACATATAATAGGAGGGACATTTTTATACCTGGGACATGGGCCCCGTAGACCGTGTAGAAGAATTTGGCATATGGGCCAGTCCACGTAGGAGAAAACGACTGCTTGGGCCAAACCCGGACTCCTTTGGGCCGGTTTAATCATCAAGAGCCCATTGGACAATTACTATTGAATAAACAAAATATAAAATGAATTATATTTAATTATATTATGAAATACCGTTTTTGTCCCCAACAACTAACTTTTTATTTCCTTCCATTTTGATGATTATTAATCGAATTAACACAAATTCCATGTCTTACACGGTTGTTTTTGTAGTATGAATATAGAATGAAATCGAAGGTTATATGTGGTGTGAAAATAGATCCGTATTGATTACTAAACGATTACATTGTATTTATTTGCAAAATTAAATATCTGCAACTTATGTATTTTAACCAAACATTACAAACATTGAAAAAATTTAAAGCACATTTCTCCATGGTTTTAGATTCTGGTCAATTGCAAACATTACAAAGTGCTTTTTTAACCAAAAACTAAGAAGTGTTTTTTTTAGTGATTGCAAACACAAACACTCCCTATATTTGCAAATGACAAATTATGTTTCTTATTCTGCTTTATGTAATCAAAATCTAAAAGTATGGAGATGGGTATTTTAGATTTCTGTTTCTAATTGTGGTTTGACTTTTACAAATAAATAAATATTCTTCCGACCTTTTCACCAAACGCTCTCAACTTATGTATTTATTTTTAAACACTATCAAATATCGATATCTAATTCTCAACTATTTTCAGTTCTACTACAATAAATTACGTTTTCTGAAAACAGAAGTTTTTGAAAAACGTCCCAGTAACAAAGGAGCAAGAATTACGCATGAGAAGATTGGTCAATGCATAAATCCAGGCAAAGAGGTTACACACACTTTTCGACGCGGAAAAGCACTCCATGTCTGACGCACCATTGTCCCTCTTTGAACATTGCCCACATCGCCCCGTCATATTTCCACCTCTTCTTCCATTTCAATTTCCATTTATTCCAAACACTAATTTCATCCAGGATGGACCACGTGTCCAATCGGGGCCACCTCTCTAAGACCAAATCTTATTCCCATTAAAACTAATTCTTCGGGGTCCCCACTACTGACATTTTAAAATGGTGAGTATTCAACGTTCAAGACTCAAGTAGTACATGACGTGGCCACGGTAACAATATTGCTCTATATAGGGTCAGATTTTTGTTCCATTTCATGATTCACTTAAAGTGATGAATAATCCTTTCAAAACACACAAAAAGAAAAATGACGAATCAACACATGTCATTTAAACAAATACAAATTCGTTTTAATATATTTATACATGTCATATATTAGTATGATGGAACAAGAAATGAAACGAAAAATAGAATAGAAAATCTGAATCCCCTTTATATATTTTAAATTAATAAACATATATGTGGTTTCATAAATGAGCATGTAGAGATAGGGACATATCCAGAATTCTTTTATAATAGGGGCACAATATTAATACAATTAGTCTATCGAATTCTTGGTCATTTTTTTATAATAAAAATATTTTTTAGCCATATTTTTCTAAAACATGTTTTTTAGCCATTTTTTGAATTCAATTATCCACTTTGTCCTTTTTTCTTTTCTCGGGATCGGTACAATTTTCGGGACCGAGAATTTGGGATCGAGACTCATTTCTCAGTATCGAGAAATATACCTCATCGACTTTTTGAAAAATGATCAAATACCTCGCCAAAGAATACAAGAATGATATGACCATCATTTTGGTCAATTTACTTAAAAAAAACATGTTTTTAACATGACTATTTGTTATTTTTACAAATCGTAAATGACCAATTTGTCCTATTACCACTTATAAACTATATAGAGATAATTAATGGGTGCACAATTTATCTATTATATATATATATATATATATTAGATATATATTTTCACGAAGTGCACAATTTACTTTTTAAAAAAAATCATTAGTAAATATTTTCATAAAAAGTAGTTTTAATAATTTTAATAAAGGGTCGAATCAAGTCTCAAAATCATAATACAAACTCAACTCAAACCTATTTTATATTATTAAGACTCACCCAAATGAGAAGAGTATGAGGTTGACATGAATAAAGCTATCAAAACGGGCGGTGTGGTTATGGCCTACTGCCCACAATCTGCCAAAACCGCCAAAGTGTCTTTCCCGCAAGTTGGTTGGTCGGGAAAACCTCAACACCCAACCCACCATCGATCGTGAGTTAAACCGGCCAGCTCGCCTATAATTAAAGAAAAACTATTTTTCGTTGTGAATTTGGCTTTAATGTCTTCATATAAGTTGCATTCTATTTATTATAATTTATATTTTACCTCATACAATTTTAAGAAGACACTCATGATATACTAAGAATTTGGTCACACCGTAATATATAAGGGACGCATTAATTTGTTAAAGGATTGAGAGATTTTGAAAAAATTGGAAGAAACTTCAATTTAATTACAAAAAGTACCGTTGAGGTGTGAAGTAATTAAAACAAAAGCTACTCAATTTAAAAATTATAAAAGTATCACGAGGTTTATTCTCGCTAATATTTTACCCCAACTTTGTTGGTTGAGCTAATAAAATTTGCTAATGTCATCACAAAATTGAGTTGAAAAGTAAAAAATTCCCATATAGTATTGTTCACATATTATGAGGAGATAAAGATGTCATTTGGTTAACTGAAATTTATTTTAATTTTTCACAAATTTCAAAACACCAAAAACTCTCTCCAAAATCTTATAAACACTCTTTGGTTACAAAAAAAAAAAAAAATTCACTCGCTTAGGTTTTCCAAAAACTAGAAAAAGCTTCGAACTAGATAGGTGTAATTTTGTTAGTCCATTTCTTTTTATTCTTCACTTCTTCCTTTTTTTTATTATTGGAATTCCATCAAGGTCATTATTGACTTTACATAAATTTCTTTTAATTTTACCATAATTCTTCAAACATTAGGAGTATTTTTCGTAATTTTAAAACTTATAAGTTGTATATTTTAGTAATAACTCCAAATCTCAAGGTAATATATATATATATATACATATATATATATACATAGGGAGAGGATCCTGTGAGACCACCCTCTTAGGTTAGTCCATAAGACCGAATCGAGACCATCCAAATAGTAAATCAATGGCCAAGATTCGTTACAATCTATACAGGTTTTCGAAAGTAACTATACAATAGAAAGAGTAAAATTGTAATCCAGAAAATTATTAATTATAACCTCCTCCTACATCATAGGGACGTGATCTGTTATTGATCACGCCACCATAAATCACGCAATTTACCATATACAATCAAAAATATACGTCTCCTTCTCAACGTCAACATTGCGCGCCATTATCAAAACCTCTGTAATCACCATTATCACCCAAAATCGACCTGCAATTCATCCACAAAAAATTAAACGGGACGGATATCTAACAATTTGCAAGGAGGTATCACCCGTTTGATTGGAAAGAGTTATACAATGGCAAAAAGTATTGATTTCAACGCAACTGATGAATGTCCTCCAGGTAATTTCTTCGAGAAAAAAGCTATAATATTCAGACGCCTGTGAATCAACAATTGATGACTGAATGAACTATATGCACTTCTATTATTGTTGCTTTGTATGTTTAGTATGTAAATGTTGTCTATGTAGTGTGTCAATATTGTATATATAGTTTTATATTTTTCTATATTACCCACTTGTATGAAGGTTGCATCTCAATTAGTAGTTTGTATGTTTAGTACAAATAATTTGCCAATTTATAATATAAGTCTAAATTGTTGCTTTGTATGCAAAAATATAGAACTGCATAATTGTTGCTTTGTATGTTTAGTATGTAAAGATTGTCTATGTAGTGTGTCAACATTGTATATATAGTATATGTTTGCATATTACCCACTTGTATGAAGGTTGCATCTCAATTAGTAGTTTGTATGTTTAGTACAGATAATTTGCCAATTTAGAATATAAGTCTTGTGTATATAGCATTATGTATATGCATATTTACGCCTTATCTGCAGATAGTATATTTGTTACTAAATTCGTTGCGTGTTTATTCAAGAATTACAATATGTATATATTAATTTATTCGTTTTATATTTATAATACAACAGTTGTATATTTTCGTCTGTAATTTGTTCAAGTAAAAATCTACTCATACTTATTTCATTGTATGGTAGAAATTGTTTGTTATAATAAATTAATCAGTTTGAATACTTATAAATCAAAACGTGCATATATAGACTATTAAAAATGTATATTTTATACAAATATTTGAAAACATAGGCAATATCGTGAAAAATGAAAATTGTTTATGAATGATGTTATATAATTGTATATATAATATATATATTTTGTATTATTGTCTAATAAATTTTGTGATGTCAAAAAACAACGTAGGACAACGAATCGAAATCTCGCCGGGATCAACAAAATATTGGATACCAGAGGTGGAACTAGAAAAGATTCCACGAGTGGGAATGCATTTCGCTACGTTGGAAACCGGTGTACAATTTTACCGAAACTATGGAGCAATTAGCGGATTCGAAACGCAAAACTCAAAAGACGATGTGTAACATGTGGTGAGATCGGAACGCATAACAGTCGTACATGTCCAAACCACGACACCACGACCTAGTGCAATGTTTCTATTTTTTCAAAAAACAATTTTGTCAGTTTATTATTTAATGAAAATTTTTTTTTGTAACGTTGAGTAATTGTTAATTTATCTTTAATGTTATTTTTTCTCCCTAAACATGTATTGCATGTAAAATTACATTCAACTAAATATGCCAAAAAAAAAACTAAGCATACAGAATTGTTTTACTATATATACAATTACACTGTATACGCAAATAAGTACCTTAAGATTTATACAAAATACATTAATCTATTTATCCAACAAAATAATACAATTCAACTAATTTAAAATAGACAAATGCAACACATTAAATATACAATTCTACATATCTATTTATACAAGTCCATAAGCAATTGAATACAATTCAACTTAACTAAAATCAATAAATCACCCATGCAACTAAGTATACAAATCCACCTAACAAAATATGCAATTCAACGTAACTAAATAAACAAATATATTAATCTACTTATACAACAAATAATACAATTCAACTAATCAAAAATAAACAAATGATACACATTACATATACAATTCGATATATCTATTTATACATGTCACTGAAACTGTATACAAATCCACTGAACTAAAACCGTGAATCACCCATACAATCAAGTAAACAATTCCACCACATAAAATATACAAATCCACGTAACTAATTAAACAAGTATATTAAACGGTTTTATACAACAAAAAATACAATTCAAATAACCCAAAAATAAACAAATGGAACATATTAAATATACAATTCGACATATCTATCTATACAAGTTGTTTGATCCATATATAATGTACATGCAAATCAAAAAGATCACTTTCATGTATAATGTACACATGAGATTTGCATTGCCCTTCTGTAAACCAGGTGACCAGCCCCTCAAACCTGCATTCTTTTGTGCAGGTTTTATAGAAGCAAGAGCATCAACCAAAACCTTGGGTTTCACCCTAACTTGCGTCTTAGGGATATGAACTATCAATCCTTCGCCTCTTTTTGGGTTGCTCGTCTCCGAAACTATCATCCGCATCACTATTGACCTCTATTTCATGTTCTTCACTTGACATTTTACTAGCCACAAACACCTACATAAGAAGAACACAAATTCGGATATCAAGAACTTTAAACCTCATTTGTTTACATTCCACCTAAATGTTGTATATCTAACATGACAAACTTGTATATTTAGTATAAAAATCTGCATACTTAATATTTAACATGACAAACTTGTATACTTAGTATAAAAAATCTGCATACAAAAGTATGTTTATATTCTACTTAATGTTGTGTATTTAACATAATATATCAAGATACTTAGTAAAAAAAAATCGCATACTTGTTATGTGTTTCTTATTTAGGGTACACTAATTTGTTTATATTCCACTTAATGTTATTTATTTAACATAATATATACGAATAGCTAGAATACACCACAACCTTAAAAACAACCGAAAACAATAAAAAAGGCGGAAGAATAAAACAACAAACATACCTTCAAATACAAGAACTCAAAGGCCGATTTCCTCTCTCAAACCTTCTCCACAAAAATCGAACTCCTACACCCACCAAAAATTACTTGGTAAAGACAAGAACGTCTTGAAATTTGGAGAAATTGGGCTATTAACAGAGAAAAGGAACTCACCTTTACAAACGCAAAAACGGGCGCAAAATAACCCTTCTCTCGCTCCCTTCTTCGCAAAACCCAAACCTTCTACCAATAAGAAACTTATGAACAAAAATAATTTCAAACTTCAAGTTTTTGGTGTGCCCTAGAGAAGACGAACGGCCATTTTTTTTTTTTTGTGTGCGATAAAACGAATGGAAGTGTAAGTATATTTGGGGAGAAAAGAAAGAGTAGTAGGGTTTTTTTTTGGTCAAAAATCGTCCCAAGAGAGGAAGCCAAATGAACCAGTTTTGAAAAGACAGAATCGAAAATCTATGGTTTTTTCCCCTAAAAATCGGAAACGATAAAGGAAAGATTCTATTTTCCTATTAATTAGCAATTAACGTAATCTACAAAAAAACGTAAAATGGTGAAAATACAATCATACCCTTATAACCCAAAAATAACTAAAGAGATCTACACCATTAAAAAATTAAATCAAGGGTCTATATGCGGTCTTATGGACTAACCTGAAGGGGTTGGTCTCATTTGAACCAATCCCTATATATATATATATATATATATATATATATATATAAGACTATTATCATCAAAATAGTAATAAAATCTTTTTCCCACCCATTTTTTATTTCTAAAAACAATAATTTGTTTTTGCTTTTCATAATTAATGAATAATATCTAGCTTATAAAATATTCATGATTTTCTAGTTATTAGATTTACTAGTATTTCTCCCCGTGCGTTGCACGCGTATTTTATTTTAATATTATTATTTTATAATACAAATATCTATTAATATGATTAAGTATGTATACTTTATTTTTATCAGAATATTCATATAAGGTAAATAAAAATAAATATTATCTATTACAAATTCAAAGTTATATTTTCAATAATAACTTTAAATGCCAAATTCATCTGGTTTATATTTATCTCTCTCTCTCTCTCTCTCTCTCTCTCTCTCTCTCTCTCTCTCTCACACACACACACACACACACACACATGTTTGATAAATGGTTTTATCATGATTTTGATGATTTTGTTTTTATACCAAAACAATGTTTTTTAAAGGTTGTCCAAATACTCCTAAATGATTTAAAATGGTTTTAATATTTTCCGGAGTATTTCCTCAAGTTTATTTTCGACCATATTGGACAACACATTTAAGGATTTTATGTCAATGGGTTTTTACATTGAAACTATGTTTCTAAATGTTGTCCTAATACTCCCGATCGATCTAAAATGTTTTCACTATTTTTCTGGAGTATTTCTTGAAGTTTATTTTCGATATAAAATTGGACAACACTTTGGTTTTGAGGTCGACCGGTCATCGATAGGGCAACCCGTGCACTGAAAGTTGAGGAAAACAAAAACTTCATGTTTGCGAGAAAATGGTCAGGCAACCGGTCGCCCTATAGGGCAACCGGTCAGCCGTCGACCCCGACCCCTGGGCGACCGTGCACTGGAGCAAAAATTGAAACGAGCGTTTTCTTTCTTTCAAACCCATGAGGGGGACCGGTTGTGGTTAGGGGTCGACCGGTCGAGGTGCACGTCGACCGGTCGCCTGTAAATGTTGATACGATTTTTCAAAGTCTATTTCTGTGCGACCGGGCCGCCTTAAGTTTGACAAAGAAAATTCTAACCGTTGTGCAACAGACAGCTTTTCCTTAAATTGTGGAATTGATTTCTAACAGCTATAATCTTGATTTTAATTGCAATTTTTTGTAGAAATCAGATTCCAAGAGGAGCCTATCAAGTATCAATTATCTCCTATAAATAGAGGAAGTTTTGAAGCACAACAAAAAGAGAGAGAACACTACAACACAACAAGATACACTCAAGAATACACTTGTTCCTAAATTGTCTTATTTCTTGTTGTAATTTGCCTAGCTATTCACTTTCACATCCTTGAGGTCTAGGCTATTCTTGATTACACTTGCACTCTATTGTATTATCAATTATCGAGTTGTAATCTTGAATTTTTGGGTTATCATTCAACACAAGATATCCTTGTGAGTGTTCTTGTGGTAAGAACACACTTGGGTGATCTAGGTGATAGGTGTAAGAAGATTGTGGTAATCTTCTTGTTGAGGTGTTGAAGAGTGTGGTGCTCTTCAAGGGTGAAGATTGTGGTAATCTTCACAAGGTGCCGTTTGGAGATTGTGGTAATCTTCAAGTGAGATTGTGGTAATCTCAAAGGTGGTGTTGAAAGAAGAGTGTGGTGCTCTTCAAGGTGTTGTAAGTTGAATTTGTATTAATTTTGGTAATTAATAAAATTCTTTTTCTTTTTGAAATCCATCCCGATATCTTTGGGGTGGTAGAGGATTAGGCCCTAGGTGGGTTGAACCTCTTTAAATCGACGTGTGTTGTTTACATTCCGCACCTTTATTATTTTGTTTGAGCATTCGATTGTTAAAAGAGGGCGAAATCGAAAAGATGGAGATAATCTATTCATCCCCCCCTCTAGATTATCGTAGCCGCTTGGACTTACAAGTGGTATCAGAGCCAAACTCTTTGGCAAGCTCGTTTCACATCGCGAGTGAAGAGAAACGATCGACGGCTACGAACGAAGCTCAACTTTCCGGCACCTCCACCACCAAGCCACCTCGGTTTAATTCCAAAAATTTTATATTTTGGAAAGAAAGAATGGAATGCTATTTACAAATTTGCGGGTTCGATATTTGGAACACCGTCATCAATGGAGAATCCATTCCGACGAAGAATACACCACACACCTCTAAAGGCTTCAAAGAGCTCAATGATGAAGAGAAGAGAATCATCTCCTTAAATGGTAAAACTCTTAATATTTTACATTGTTCACTTACCACTTTGGAATTTGATTATGTTGTAGGTATTCGATCGGCACATGAAATATGGCAAAAACTAGAAGCCATCTATGAAGTATATGCAAATAAAAGGAGCAACTCAAAAGCATCTACTTCTCAAATGGATACAACATCAAATCCAACAATATGGGATGAGCCTCTTACAAATTCCGATGATGAAGTCGAAAAATGTCTTATGGGCATCGAAGAAGAAAACGAGGTAAGTTCTAAACCCTCTACTTCTTATGACAATGAATTGCAAAATGAATATAGTGATTTGCAAAATGATTATGATGAACTTCAAAATGAATTCCAAAGCCTACTTGTTAAATACAAAAATTTGAAAAAGGAATTCAATGTTTTGAAAAATGATAAGGATAGTTTATTTACTTCCTATGAATCACTATCATGTGCTCACACCACCACACTTGATAAGGTGAGAAACCTTGAGAAAGAAAATAGTACTCTTGTTGAGAATATTGATTGCATGAAAAATGATTTATTAAAATCACACTTGAGTACTAATAAAATGTCCAATATTGTTGATGTTCATAATTATGATAAAGGACTTGATCATAAGCCTAATGTTGTTAATCATATGAAAAAGGATCAAGTCACCATGCACGTTGGTCATTATGCTCCTAGAATTATTACATGTTTTTATTGCGGTAAAAAGGGTCATACGGTAAATACTTGTCGAGCTAGAAATAGCTCCAATTATTGTTGGAGACCTAAAAGTCTCAAGACTAATCCCAAAGGACCCAAACACATAAGGGTACCACAAAACAATGTCATATTAGGTACCCGGCGAAATAATAATCGAAGAAAATTCATACCGCCAAGAAGGCATCAAATGACCATTTCATTTTATCAAAGAAGGAGAAACTATTCTCAACAAAGCCAATTTCCAAGAAGAGGGTATAATCAAAAATGGGAAGAACACAATCCTTGGAAAGGGCAAAGACATCATCAACAAGATGATTTTCAAAGAAGAAGAGACTTTCAACAATGGGAAAGCAACAAACCTTTGAAATGGAGCAATCAAAGAAGTCATCATCAACAAAGTGACTTCTCAAGGGGAAGATATCATCAACAATGGGAACGACACAACCCATGGAAATGGCGTAATTGGTAACCCGTATCTCCCTATTTAAATATGCATTTTATCTAGTTAGTATGCATGTTTTTATTTGTGCCTATATTGCAAATGAGTTTTCAAGTATTTATTTTTTAATTAAGGTCTTCAATATATATTTGTGCTTTTAAAATATTTTTGAAAAAGAAGACCTTATATGATGTTTTTTTTTAAAACTCTTGTGCATTTTTTGTAGACTAGAGTGTGTTATCATCTCCTATGGATTTTTATGGCATGAGCTTATTTGCGATATCTCTTAGCCTACACTTTTATCATTATGATTTGTGCTTAGATTTGTTTTAAGTATTGTGTAGGATTTACATATTTTCACAAATGGCCATTTACGTCATTATTTGTCAAGAAAGGCATAAATTATCGAGGCACGTTTACTTGTGTTATTCTTACTCTTATAGACTCGATATATGTATTGCCATGTGCCTATGTGCTTGTTTTTTTCATAGTATTTCATACAAGTGCCATTAAGAGGATTTTTAGATTTTTTTGAAAGGCACTATTCGATATTTGATTGCACATATTTGCTTTGTCAACTTTTGTTCAAATACTTTTTTTAAATGAGGTCTCAATTATATGCTATCGGATTTTCAAATTTCAAAAGAGACCTTTTGTAGCTTTCTTAAGCTAATTTGAACTTGCATGATTTATTAGACTCTTGATGATCTTCTAAATGCATAGTATGTGTTTCTTGCTTCATGGTCTATATATATAGTGTCTATTCCTACTATGCTCTTTTTGCAAAATATTTTGTGATTGATGATTGAGGCATGTTTTTACACTTGGGCTATTTTTTTCTTGCTTATATAAGCGATGCCGTTAATGAGTTTGTTAAGTTGTGTAGATGAGAAATGAAGTACTCCAAATATTAGTTACCTCAAAATATTTGGATGTACATATTCTACTATGAACACCTTAGATCAATTGGATGCCCTATGATGATAGTGATGAAGAAGAAAAATTCCTCAATTGATGCTTCAAGATGAAGATTGGTTTTAGAATTGCAAGATGAGCTAAAAAGGAAATGATACTTGGAAGTTGATGCCATGTCTTTCATCACAAACGATTATAAATGCAAAATGGGCACTCCGAACAAACTCGATGACCAAGGCAACATTGGTCGAACTAAGGCGAGGTTAGTAGCTCGAAGGTATTTTCAAGAAGAAGGTAATGATTTTGATGTAATATTTGCACTCATAGCTCTTTTAGAAGTTATTTGCATTTTACTTGCCCATTCTTGTTTTAAGAAAATTTCAAGCTTTACTAAATGGATGTTAATTTTCTAAATGGTTTTATTCATATAGAAGTCTATCGGAGTTTAAAATTCTAGACCAAATTTTTTTAAAAAAAAAAAAAAAAAAAAAAAAGCCTTGTAGATACGGTTGATAGACTTAGCTATTTTTGCTAAATGATTCTACAAGAGGTAAAGTTGATACTACTCTCTTTTATTTTTGAAAAAGGGCAAGATTGTTTACTTGTGCATATTTATGAGAATATTTTTGGTACTACTAATGAATATTTGTGCAAGATATTTTTCCAAGTTGATGCAAAGTGTACTTGAAATGAGCATGATGGGGGAGCTCAATTTCTCGCTTGGACTTCAAATCATTCAATGCCAAGTAGATGATTACATTTCAAAATAACTCTTGAAGGAGTTAGGCATTGAAGAAGGAAGAATCATCTCAACCTCTATGGCTACCAATGAAGAGATTGACAAAGGTTGAGAAAGGCATGTCGGTTGACAAACAAATTCGAGGTATGTTTTCTTGTATTATTTCTATAGACTCGACATTCCATATGCCTTATGTCTATATGCTCGACTTCAAAAATTATCCCAACGAATCTCATTAAAGTGTCGTTAAAAGAAATTTTCAAATATTTGAAAGGCACTTCTTCTTATGACTTGTTGTATCCAAAGCTTTAAAATGTTCTTATTTTTCGGGATAACAAGTCCGGTGAAAATTATTCAAAATATAGTTCGTCATAATCGAACTAAACATATTGAAATTCGAAAAACTTTCTAAGGGATTGCGTCTTTAACAAAAACTTGAGATGTGTTTAATTCCGTCTCAAGGATAACTTGCGGACATTTGTTCATTTACCGCCGAGTATTTTACCTCATTTCGAGCTTGATTATGACATAATGTATATTGAATGAGGTCTATGTTTGCATTTTGCACATGTTTAAAACTTAGGGGCGAAAAATTGGATTTTTGGTTGAAAATTCGGATTTTGGAAATTTTTCAACACAAATGGGCTGAAATGGTTGAGGGCAACCGTCGCCGCCCTCAACGCCGACCGGCCGCCCTCAACCTCGACAGTCGCCCTAGGCTATAATTTGGATTAAAATGGTTCTGTCTTGAAAGATTCGTCACCTTGATACATTTTGGCCATTTTTCGTCCCTTTGCAAATTTCACACACAATTCACTTCAAATGAGTTTTGATGCATGAATTATATATTTTGGGGATTATCTAGCTCGACTATCATCATCATTGCTCGTCTTTACCGATTGAATGGTAAGAATTTCACTATCTTTAGCTCAATTAGGTTGAACCCTTGAGTTTGTGGCTTATATGTATTTTTCTTGATGTAATTCATATATGTTTGTGATGAGCTTATTGATTGTTGATGAATGATATTTGTTAAATTGTATTTGGTGATGAAAAACTTGGCTTGATTTCATTTACAAGGGCTATATATAACTTTTTCTATTTTTGACGCCCGCCAAGTGTTCGATAAAACGTTTCAATGAAAAATTCATCACCTACATGACTCTCTCGATTTCAAAAGTCTCATATATTTATAGAGATCATGTTTTTGCAAATCAAATGATTTTTCATAAGCTTCTACAAGTCGTATGATTCGACTCTTCTATTTGGTTTAAAAGCTTCAATGTTCAAATGGCTCGATACATCGGTTTACTTGCGCACTTTGATAAGAATATATGATGTATTTATTGTGCTAACATTCTTTTTGATGATTCCAAAGGGGGAGAAATAGGTTATAAGCTCATTAGCTCATAAAAGCTAAGATAAGCTTAACGAAAAGAAGCTATAAGCTATGGCTTCACAAAGCCATAAGTTGTGGATCATATCAAGTCCACTCGGTGCATTATGGTTATGTATGAATCTTGGTCCATTGGTTGTAGTATGGACTTATATACGGTTCTAATGATGTTTCTTTGACAGGGGGAGCTTTTAAGTTTTTGATACTTAAGCTCAATATCGATAAGCTAAGATTTTAGCTTATGTTGAAGTTGCTTCTATATAACTCTTGTTGTGCATATTGATAGGGGGAGCATTTGCTATATGTGTTTGAATATCTCTACTCCCATCCTTGTGTTTTTATTGCATGGAATGTTGTCGCTCACAACGGCGCCTCTCTTTAACCTAAAAAATTGTTTTGTTTTCAAAATCGACCTCGTTAAAATTGTTTTGGTTTGTAATCATCAAAAAGGGGAGATTGTTTGATAAATGATTTTATCATGATTTTGATGATTTTGTTTTTATACCAAAACAATGTTTTTTAAAGGTTGTCCAAATACTCCTAAATGATTTAAAATGGTTTTAATATTTTCCTGAGTATTTCCTCAAGTTTATTTTCGACCATATTGGACAACACATTTAAGGATTTTATGTCAATGGGTTTTTACATTGAAACTATGTTTCTAAATGTTGTCCTAATACTCCCGATCGATCTAAAATGTTTTCACTATTTTTCTGAGTATTTCTTGAAGTTTATTTTCGATATAAAATTGGACAACACTTTGGTTTTGAGGTCGACCGTCGCCGTATAGGGCAACCCGTGCACTGAAAGTTGAGGAAAACAAAAACTTCATGTTTGCGAGAAAATGGTCAGGGCAACCTGGCCGCCCTATAGGGCAACCGGTGCCGTCCGACGGCCGACCCCTTGGGCGACCGGTACCTGGGAGCAAAAATTGAAACAGAACGTTTTCTTTCTTCCAAACCCATGAGGGGGACCGGTTGTGGTTAGGGTCGACCGGTCGAGGTGCACGTCGACCGGTCGCCCTGTGTAAATGTTGATACGATTTTTCAAAGTCTATTTCTGTGCGACCGGTCGCCCTTAAGTTTGACAGCAAAATTCTAACCGTTGTGCAGCAGACAACTTTTCCTTAAATTGTGGAATTGATTTCTAATAGCTATAATATTGATTTTAATTGCAATTTTTTGTAGAAATCAGATTCCAAGAGGAGCCTATCAAGTATCAATTATCTCCTATAAATAGAGGAAGTTTTGAAGCACAACAAAAAGAGAGAGAACACTACAACACAACAAGATACACTCAAGAATACACTTGTTCCTAAATTGTCTTATTTCTTGTTGTAATTTGCCTAGCTATTCACTTTCACATCCTTGAGGTCTAGGCTATTCTTGATTACACTTGCACTCTATTGTATTATCAATTATCGAGTTGTAATCTTGAATTTTTGGGTTATCATTCAACACAAGATATCCTTGTGAGTGTTCTTGTGGTAAGAACACACTTGGGTGATCTAGGTGATAGGTGTAAGAAGATTGTGGTAATCTTCTTGTTGAGGTGTTGAAGAGTGTGGTGCTCTTCAAGGGTGAAGATTGTGGTAATTTTCACAAGGTGCCGTTTGGAGATTGTGGTAATCTTCAAGTGAGATTGTGGTAATCTCAAAGGTGGTGTTGAAAGAAGAGTGTGGTGTTCTTCAAGGTGTTGTAAGTTGAATTTGTATTAATTTTGGTAATTAATAAAATTCTTTTTCTTTTGAAATCCATCCCTGATATCTTTGGGGTGGTAGAGGATTAGGCCCTGGTGGGTTGAACCTCTTTAAATCGACGTGTGTTGTTTACATTCCGCACCTTTATTATTTTGTTTGAGCATTCTATTGTTAAAAGAGGGCGAAATCGAAAAGATGGAGATAATCTATTCACCCCCCCCTCTAGATTATCGTAGCCGCTTGGACTTACAACACACGTGGTAGAATTCCTACCTCTCTATAAATAATTATATTTATGTATGTATATATTTGTAAAACATGTATTTTCATATTGAATTTGTATTGTTGAAAAAAATGAATACTTCACAATGTAAGAAAATGTTTTTCTTAACAGAAATATGATATAAGTTTATCATGTTTTCACAAAAAGGATCTTTATGAAGAAGTGTAATTTACAAATTGTCAAATGAAGTTTTACTACCAAAAGCGTTTTCATTGAACTAAGACCATACTGCAATCAAAAAACATAAAATCGTTTGCTTGATATAATATAATAAAAAATATAATAACTTGAAATATGTCTCGTATTCAATTATCATTGAATGAAGCTTTGCTAGTCTGTAAAACGAAAAAAAACCTACTATTGGTTTTGTGGTTATCAGTTAAGAGTATCAAATGCTAAGAAAAATATCAAATATTTCAAAATGAAATGTTATTATATCAATTTATAATCTAAAATAATTATAGTTTTTATTTAGTGTATTCATTATTTTATTATCCAATTGAATCAAAAAATTAATACGGTAAGTAACAATTTATTATTTTTTTAACTAATATATATCCCAATTTATTAATGTTTTTTTATAACTAATATATATCTCTTCTTATAGATATCTTGTCAACTTTCTATAGTTTTTAACTATCATATACTGTTTTTTTTCGATAATTAGTTTTGTAATTCTTGTCAATCAGATTTCATTTAAACATAAATGTAGTAAATATCATATAACGATATTTTAACTTGGAAGTTATGTTCATTGATTCTTTAAACATATTGTTTCTACAATATATTATGACAAGTAGTATCACATTCAAATATTTGCTATAACTACTTCCATAATTATTGTCAGTTCAACCTAGAAATTGGAATTATCTCTTAATTGGATAACTGTTAAACAATATAGCTTCTTTCAAAATATATATATATATATATATATATATATGACTCATTCAAAAACATGATATTACTGTACATAGTTTGTTAATCTTTAAAATAGATTCATAATTCAATGATGTAATTTAATAGAGAAAATTGCACTTTTGGTCCCATAAGAAAAAGGTTCAAACACTGTTAGTCCCATGCTTACTCTTTTGGTCCCAACAGATTTATTTAACACATTTAGTCCTAGGGGTGTTCAATTAACCGAATTTATTTCGGTTAACCGTTAACCGAATCAATTCGGTTAATTCGGTTGGTAACCGAATTATTTCGGTTCGGTGAATGGTTAAAGGTTTTAAAAAATTTCGGTTATCGGTTAATTCGGTTCGAAAATTCGAAATTAACCGATTTAACCGAAATGTTATATTAAACATATATTTTGTATATAATTTTAATTATATATAATATATATCATACATTTTTATTTATTTATATCATATATTATATATAAAAATTATATTTTTTATTTTAAATAAATTTCTATGAATTATATTTATTTATTTATATCATATATTATATATAGAACATATATTTTTTGTAATTTAAAGAAATTTCGGTTAATTCGGTTAACCGACCGAATTAACCGAAATATAGTTCGGTTCGGTTAATTCGTTAAATATAATTTCGGTTCGGTTAATGGTTTTACCAATTAGCAAATTCGGTTAATTTGGTTTTCAACATTTCGGTTAATGGTTAACCGAATTAACCGAATGAACACCCCTATTTAGTCCCATATGAATCAAAAATTAATATATACATGTATGTTTTATAAAAATAAAATATAACAAAAATATAAAAATAAACAAAACAAAATACTATTTATTAAACTAACTATAAAACATTCAAGTTGATCCAAAAAAATGAACTTCAAAAAACACTCTAATTTAATACATATCCTATCAATATTGGCAAAATATTTGATGAAGATGGCACTAGAGTGAAACGTAAAGATGAAACCACACTAAAAACGATTAAGTTATATGATAATGATTCATGGAATCACAAAAAAAAAATTGGTGTCAATGTAACTTTCAAAACCATGCTCAACTGCCTATGAAGTTATATATAATTTTTTGTTGGCTTCAAACTGTTGTAATCTGGATAATAGAAAAATATGAGATCCCTATAATTAATACATTAATATTAACTAATCTTAAACCGGAAAAATTATATGTTGACAATATAAGGTAAATAAAATTTTTTTTGGCTTCACACTGATTACTATCAATCTAAGTATGATTCTCGGTAAATTTTATGAATACATTAAGATTTACAATTACAGTTATAAGAGGCAAGAATATGGATTCCAAATTAATTTTAAAAATACACTATTTTTAAGCACAATAATAAGTGGAAAATGGAAAAAAATAATTATAGACAAAATTAGTGTGTGATATAGGTATTTTATAAATTAAAAGCCAAAAAATATGTAAAATGACATAAATAATTAATCTTAAACGTAGTCCGATCTTTATATGCATATATATTATAAATTAAATTCAAAAAAGATGAGATTCCAATTATTAATGCATTAAACATTAACTAATCTTAAACTCTCAAAATATCAATTAATAATATAAGATAAATAAAATATTTTTGTTGCTTCATAAGGAGTACTATTAATGTAATTGTCATTGGCGAAAAAATATATTATTGCATTAACATTTAAAATTATAGTTATAAGAAGCCAAAATTATAAGATACAAAATTAGCCTTAAAACTGCACTATTTTTAAGTACACATTAATGAGGGAGAAACTGACAAAAATTATCCAAATAAAGAATAAATATGATATTCTAATTATTAATGTATTAACATCACCTAATCTTAAATTGCTCTTATATATATATATATATATATATATATATATAAAGAGAGGTTTATATAAATAATATCACAAAAATTTTCCCATTCATTTCACAAGACTATTAAAAGTAATTAAAATATGTACACTAAAAAATGTTGATTATTATTGAAATGCGATGCAACTTTTGATGGTCAACTTTTAAAGTCCTTTAATTAGAATTATATAAAAATTAGCTTTCCAAATTTGTGTTTGTACTGCATTAATTATTATGTCTCATTATTTTTTAATTTAATATTTTATTCATTTTTAATCTTATTTTGACGTATAATATATCAATTTAATAATATTTTTACAATCTTCGCTTTGACACTCATATTGCATATAACAAAAATATATATATACTCGAAATATTATTTTGTAAGTCGCTTTAAAAATTTATCCATTTTGGCTAAAGGACATCAATTTGTATATTCATGTATTTTGAATATTTATGATATATGTACAGTTATTATTTTAGCTTGCCCTATTTATTCATATGGTGATTAAATTCAATTTTTAATTAAAGAGAATATGTATCCACTATTATATATATTATATATATTCATTCATAACATTATATATATGTAAGAAGACAAATATATAGTCTTGAATATATTTTTCATGATTATGATGTATGCTACTCCCTCCGTCCCATAAAGATAGACAAGTACAAGAATGTACACAAATTAAGAAAACATAATAAATGTAATTGGGATTATAATTTTTTTTCATATTCATGCTATTTGTCCTTGCATTAAATGGTGATATATCATTCCAAGTGAATTAAATAGGGGTAATTTAGTATATTGTTGTATAATTAATACTCTCAATAAGGAAATACGCCTATAATTTGGGACGGACGGAAAAGGAAATGTAGCCTATCTTTTTGGGACGGAGGGAGTATAATTTTTTTTTTTGACTTCATCAGCAGAAAACATTGAATTGTATTTCCCGTCTATTGTCTGGTGCTATTTTAAAATTATTATTTTTATGCAAATTAAGGGGCAAGAGAACTCTATGGAAAGATGGTGGTTTAATTCGATGGTATTTAAGAAGGAGTTAGAACGTAGGTATGGGATAACGAAATCAACGGAGAATCTTGGTCCTATTGAAAATACTAGTGAAAGTGAAGATCCGAATAGAAAGGGTAGGGCTAAAAACATTCATAGTTGGAGGGGTCATCACAATTCTAGTTACAGTAATGTCGATCATTTATTTGGCGTTAAATTACAGGGATAGGAACCACTGAAGGTACTAAAGAAACAAGAACAAGAACTACTAATTCATCCGCTAAGATATTCCCGAAAAGTCAAAAACTAAGTGATAAGGGCTTTGTGAAATCTTCTAAGATATTAATGGGTAAAAGGATTGGGGTTGGTTGAATATATGGGAGATAAAATTCTTAGAACTATTAGGAAAATGAACATGTCACATAACAAAACTCTCATATCTAAGCATCTATTACCAATATAAGATAAATAATATATTTTATATTTTTCACATGGAATATATCAAGCTAAACATGATTATTGGCAAACTTCATTAATGCATTAATGCGTAATCTAGTACTATTGCATTTTGCATTGCATTTAGGACTGCATGTAGAAGCATTTGCATTTTAATTTTCGAAAAAGAAAGAAAATCTCTGAAAAATTATTATGTTCGAAAAATAAATAAAACCCCTTCTTGTCAGGATGGATTCTCCTTCCAAGTCCTTGAAGCTCTTGTGCTCCCTAGATGCGAAAGCGTTGTGGTGTTCTTCGTGACCTAGCATTTTGCTCTCAGAAGCTCTTCAATTTCTTCGTTCCTGTGTTATTTGATGTGTTTTTGCTGTATCAAGTTGGTTTTTTTCATGCAAGACTTGGTCCCCTTTTATAGATGCTTGGAGATATCACTTGTAGAGTTAGAACGGGAAGCAAACACTGAAAAACGAGTCAAAATAGACTCCCACACGGCTAGGCCGTGTGGTGCTGGGCTTTGGCCTTGGTCGCATGGGCGTGTGGTTCAACAGACATAGAAAGAAAACCCCTTCTTGTTAGGATGGATTTCTCTTCCAAGCCCTTGAAGCTCTTGTGCTCCCTAGATGCGAAAGCCTTGTGGTGTTCTTCGCGACCTAGCCTTCTTTGCTCAGAAGATCCTCGATTCCTTCGTTCCTGTGTTATTTGATGTGATTTCGCCGTAACCTAGCCTTCTTTGCTCAGAAGATCCTCGATTCCTTTGTTCCCATGTTATTTGATGTGTTTTCGCTGTATGGAATGATCCGGGCACTCCAACTGATATTTCTTCATTTTAAGCTCCATTTCCTGCAAGAATTACAAGAATACGCAGTATCATGCCCTTTTAAGGAAACCAAGTAAAAACATAGCAAATATGCGTGCAAATGCATCAATTATATATCATTTTAAGCTCCAAAATGCACGTATATTTTACACACATCAAAATCCCCCAAACTTAAAGCATTGCTCGTCCTCGAGCAAATTTAGAAAAATAATATAAGGGGTAAAAACAAAAGAACACCCAAGAACACTATAACCATTAAATGACATTTGACTTCATACTTAAAGAAACCATGTAATTCATCATCAAGAAGTCATTATTCATAAACTCGGCATAATTAATACTCTCTCGCGTACTTGACATCGCGACTCACAAGTAAATAGTGTATCACTTTACTCTCAAAAGTGTATGGTAAGTGTTTACTCTCAAATTCAATTCAATGAAAGTAGAACTACCATAAGTACTCTCAAATTCAATTCAATGAAAGTAGAACTACCATAAGCTTGCAAATCGTCTAACATCTCTACCAATTTTGTGTGCACAATCTAAGAATCAAAAAGGACTTTTCATTTGGTTGTAATGTAGGCTCTTTGGTAAGGGTAGGAAAATTTGGATTAAGTGACTTGACTTGAGCAAATAGAATGCGCACAGACTTGCAATTCACCAACCCAATTTCAATATGATATCAGTTGTTCGCCAAAAATATTTTGGTTTATACAACTGCAAGTGTACAGTGTAGTTTATAGAATAATGAAAAGTAAGGTCGTATTCCTCAGGGATTGAATCTCGAAACACTTAGGCTATAATAACATCGTAATCCAATTTTATTGAAGCGATCGAAAATTGAATATTTTATCTAACTAAAACTCGAAAATAAAAATAAATAAATAAAATAAATTTATGAACCCCGCATGTACTTTCAAAGATCTTTAGAAGCAACCTTGACACATAATCTCAACATGCTTCTTCAATATTAAATGCGAATAAAGTATTAAAAATCAATTCATGCAATTCTATGGGTTCAATTCCTAAATTCATCTACTCTCTTCCGGCCTAAAGCAATGTCATGATTAATAACAATTATAGTCTTTCCAGATCGTTACAATTCTTATTAACTCCAAAAAGATTTCTAAATTGAAGAATTCCCCACAAACATGCATGTCACACATGTTTCATGTCTGAATTCGATTTCCGTCTTTGTTAGAACTCATCGTCCGAAATTTTGTACTAACAAATATGACATGCAAATTATTGGCCAAATAAAAGCAATTATAAATAAGCACTCGAATTCATAAAATAGAATGCATGAATTAATTAAGAAAATAAATAATCATATTTAATATAAATCCACTGTTTTGATTATGCTCCTAAGATCCAAAAATATGCCAAACATTGATTACAAGCTCATAGACAAATTCGAATCAACATTATGACATCATATAAGTACAGACAAGAGTTCTTAGACATAGAATGAAAACCCCTACTTGTCAGGATAGATTCTCCTTTCAAAGCCCTCGAAGCTCTTGTGTTGCCTAGATGCGAAAGCCTTATGGGGTTCTTCGCGACCTAGCCTTCTTTGCTCAGAAGATCCTCGATTCCTTCGTTGCTGTATTATTTGATGTGTTTTCGTTGTATGGAATGATGTATTTTCGTGCAAGACTTGGTCCCCTTTTATAGATGCTTGGAGAGATCACTTGTAGAGTTGGAACGGGAAGCAAACACTGAAAAACACGTCAAAACAGACTCCCACACGGCCAGGCCATGTGGGACCACACGGTCGTGTGGTGATGGGCTCAGCCCTTTCTTGCATGGGCGTGTGGTTCAACATGGGCAGGTTGTGCGATGGCCACTCCTTTCCCACACGACCGTGTGAGTTCACACGGTCCGGCTGTGTGGGCCTGCTCCATCCTCTGTTTTCTTCCCTTCTTCACACAACTGTGTGATTTTCACACCGGCACTCCCCACGGCCGTGTGACACCATACGGTCCAGCCGTGTGAAGTATTTTTGTCCTATTTTTCCGTCCTTTTGATCTTCTCTTCGCATTCGGCAATCTTATATGGGAACCCCAACTGATATTTCTTCATTTTAAGCTCCGTTTCCTGCAAGAATTACAAGAATACGCAGTATCATGCCCTTTTAAGAAAATCAAGTAAAAACATAGTAAATATGCGTGCAAATGCATCAATTATATATCATTTTAAACCTCAAAATGCACGTATATTATACACACATCAAAATCCCCCAAACTTAAAGCATTGCTCGTCCTCGAGCAAATTTAGAAAAACAATATAAGGTGTATAAACGAAATAACACCCAGGAACACTATAAACATTAAATGGCATTTGACTTCATACTTAAAGAAACCATGTAATTCATCATCAAGAAGTCATTATTCATAAACTCGGCATAATTAATACTCTCTCGGGCACTTGACATCGCGACTCACAAGTAAATAGTATATCATTCTACTCTCAAAAGTGTATGGTAAGTGTTTACTCTCAAATTCAATTCAATGAAAGTAGAACTACCATAACCTAGCAAATCGTCTAACATCTCTACCACTTTTGTGTGCACAATCTAAGAATCAAAAAGGACTTTTCATTTGGTTGTAATGTAGGCTCTTTGGTAATTGTAGGAAAATTTGGATTAAGTGACTTGACTTGAGCAAATAGAATTTACGCGCACATACTTGCAATTCACCAACCCAATTTCAATATGATATCAGTTTTTTCTTTTTCAACTCAATTCCACCCTTATTTCTCATTTTTCATTCTTAGGCCCTTTTTTTGCCTTCTTTTCTTTTTCTTTAGCCTCAAACTCTCATTTTTTCACGATTTTCAGATTTTTTTTTGCTTTGCTCGATTTCTCTACATAATAATTTTTCAGAGATTTTCTTTCTTTTTCGAGCTTCATGTACATTTACCCAGATACCGCCCATCTCTCATTCTTTTGCCAACTTCCTCTCTTTTTTCATAAATTTTCAGCACATCTCCCCCAACCTTATTTATTTTCTACAAGCTCAAGAAATTTTAGGGATAAAAACATGTAAATTTTAAAGATCAATGTGGCTTAGAATAATAGTTTTGGCTCAAAATTGGCAAACTAGGGAATCATGAGTTCATAGGTAGGCTTTTTAGGTTAAGTAGGCTAAAACAAAGATGGCCTTAGATCATTTTCAAAAATTGCACACACACATGGCTTCAATGAAGATACCAGAGCAAGTTATAGAGTTCTATCAATCATGAATGACACACTCAAGAAAAAATAAGTCTGCATATTATAAAGCAGTTTAAGGCACAAAAGCTCACATGCTTATTTTTTGCAACATAATCCAATAGCCAATTTTCTTATCACATGCCAAGCAAATAAATAACTTTCCTCCTAAGAATTTATTACATTATTTCCACAAGTATGTTATTCCATGCCATAAAATATTCATAGTAAAATCATAGGGAGCTGGGCTTATGAACTGAAAAAAAAAACCACACACAAGAGTAATTAAACGTGCTAAAGCGGTAAACGTGCTAAAACAATAAAAAAACAGAAAAAACAATTTTTTATATATTTTTTCGAAAATTAATATGCAAGTGCTTCTACATGCAGTCCTAAATACAATGCAATATGCAACAGTACAAAATTACGCATTCTTGACAACTCCCCAAACTTAAAATATGTTTCATCCCGAACATATGAGGAAATTATCAAAAAGAAAGAGGAATGTGTAATAAGTACTTACAGAGATTGTTTACGGCAAGAAGATGGTCGAAACTTCTTGTGGAGTTTCTGGCCCATAGTAGTGTTTAATTCTTTGTCCATTTACGATGAAAGTTCGACCATTCGTTGCTAATAGTTCAACGGCTCCTCCTGGTGATAGCACTTTTTTCACTACAAAAGGACCAGTCCACCTTGATTTAAGCTTACCTGGGAATAATCGTAATCTTGAGTTGTATAGCTGTACTACTTGCCCGGGTAAGAATTCTCTTCTCAGAATCTTTTTGTCATGCCATCTCTTTGTGCGATCGTTGTAGATTTGGGCATTTTCGTATGCATCTTGACGAAATTCCTCCAGTTCTCTTATTTGCAGTTTTCTCTTCTCGCCTACCGCAGTCATGTTGAAGCTAAGCTTTTTCACTGCCCAAAATGCTTTATGTTCTAATTCCACTAGAAGATGGCATGATTTCCCAAAAACTAATCGATACGGGGACTTATCCAGAGGTGTTTTGTATGCCGTACGATAAGCCCATACAGCATCATCGAGCATTAAAGCCCAATCTTTTCGGTTTATGCTAACCATTCTTTCTAAGACCTGCTTAATTTCCCTATCGATACCTCGGCTAACCCATTGTACTATGGATGGTAAGCGGCGGTCACTCGATGTTTTACTCCATATTTTGCCATCATGTTGTTAAACAGTTTGTTTCGTATGAGATCCTCCATCACTAATGAGTGCTCGGGGGTGCCAAACCTTGTGAATATGTTCTTTTGTAAAAAAATTAGCACAAGCCTGGCATCATTTGTTTTAGTAGGGATTGCTTCCACCCATTTGGATACATAGTTTACTGCCAGGAGGATATACATGTACCCATTTGAGACTGGAAAAGGTCTCATGAAATATATACCCCAAACATCAAACCATTCCACTTCCATGATATTAGTTAACGGTATCTCAAGTCGCCTTGAAATTTTTCCCATACGTTGACACCTATCGCACTGAAAAACAAACTTATAGCAATCTTTGAAAATAGAAGGCCAAAAAAAACCGGACTGTAATACCTTAGCCGCAGTGTGTGGTGGCCCGAACTGGCCCCCACATGATGATGAATGGAATTGCTTCAGAACGCTTGCCCATTCTTCTTGAGGTACACATCTCCTTATAACTGAATCTGCACATCTTTTAAATAAAAGAGGTTCGTCCCACAGAAAATATATCACATCATGAAGAAATTTCTTCTTAGCATGATATGTGATATCTGATGGTAAAACCCCGCTTACTAAATAATTGACAATATCAGCGTACCAGGGGATGGTCGTTTCGGCCATGAGGATTAATTTATCCGGAAATGTTTCTTTGATTGTTGTGCATTTCATATTTTCATTAGTTGTTTGCTCAAGTCGTGAGAGATGATCAGCTACCACGTTCTCACACCCTTTTCTATCTCGAATTTCGATATCAAACTCTTGTAGTAAAGAGTATCCATCGAATGAGCCTTGGTTTTGCATATTTCTTTGCCAATAGGTATTTGACCGCATCGTGGTCTGTATGGATTATTGTCTTTGTTCCAATCAGGTAGGCCTGAAACTTGTCAAATGCAAACACCACTGCCAGCAATTCTTTTCAGTTGTGGTGTAATTTTGTTGTGCCGGATCCAATGTTCGACTTACGTAGTAAATAACACGAAATAGCTTCTCGCATTTTTGTCCCAGTGCGGCACCTACTTCATAGTCGCTTGCATCGCACATTATCTCGAAAGGTTGACTCCAATATGGTGTGATCAAAATTGGTGCAGTCACCAGAGCCTTCTTCAATGTTTCAAATACCTGTACACAATCAGGGGTGAAAGCAAAAGGTACATCTTTTTCAAGTAAGTGGGAAAGGGGTTTGGTTATTTTGGAAAAATCTCGAATAAAGCGTCTATAAAAACCCGCATGTCCGAAAAAGCTCCTTATTGCTTTCTCATTCCTTGGAGGTGGAAGCTTCTCAATTGCCACCACCTTTGCTCGGTCGACTTCCAAACCTGCGAAAGAACGAGTACAATGCCATCTCTTACCATAAAATGGCATTTTTCCCAGTTTAATACTAAGTTCATCTCCTCGCATCTCTGCAAAACAAGGGTTATATTATGCAAGAAATGATCAAATGAACTATCAAAAACTGAGAAATCATCTATGAAAACTTTCATGATGTTTTCAATCATTCCATGGAATATTGCCATCATACATCTTTGGAATGTTGCAGGTGCATTACATAGCCCAAATGGTAGCCTACGAAATGCAAACACACTATAAGGGCATGTAAATGTCAGTTTTTTCTTGTCCTCCGAGCAACCACAACTGATTATACCCCGAGTACCCATCCAGAAAACAATAGTATTCATAACCTGCAAGGCGATCTAACATTTGATTCATAAAAAGGGAGGGGAAAGTGATCTTTTCGAGTTGCAGCATTTAATTTTCGATAATCAATGCAAATACGCCATTCTGTAACAACTCTAGTAGCTAAGATTTCATTGTTTTCACTTTTTACTATCGTCATTACTTCCTTCTTTGGTACGACTTGTAATTGGACTTACCCAATTGTTGTCGATATAGCAAAAATTATCCCATTATCTAACCATTTAAGTACTTCTTTTCTTAAGGACCTCTTGCATAATCAAGGTTAAGTCTTCGTTGATGTTGCACGAAGGTTTACAATCATCTTCCATTCTTATTTTATGCATGCAAATAGAAGGGCTTATACCTTTTAAATCGAAATTGACCATCCAATCGCAGCTTTTATATTCCCTTAAGACATGCAAAGAGTTTTTCCAATTGATTTTCAGAAGGAAGAAGAAATTATTACTGGATAGGTCTCGTTGTCGCCAAGAGTGCATATTTGAGATGGTTCGGAAGAGGTTTAAGTTCTGGAGAACCCGGGAGTTCGTTTTTCAAACTTTCGGCTAAAAACAAGTGTCGCACGATCGGGTTATGTGAAGCCACATGGCTGTGTGGACTTGGGTCGTCGAACACCGCGCACGCACGTTTGGCATGTATAGTCACACGGCCGTGAATGGCCCTCTTTCTCGCAAGGTCCGCCGTGTAGGGCCAAACGGTCGTGGTGACCGAAAGTCTTCAATGTCGGGCCAAGCCGCATGGGCCGGCCGTGTTGATCCACACGGCCATGTACGTCTAGAGGTATGCGTCGCACGACCTTTCCATGTTGTTTCACACGGTCGTGTGGGATGGTCTGAAATTTTCTCGTCCGTTGAATCTAAGACAAACACAAAATCGATAACCTCATCATCAGTAATATCCAAACACATACCTTGGGATTCCACTGAGTGACTTAAGCACCATTCCAGTGCGTCTTTCATCACAACCTTTTCAAACTCAGCTTCCATGCATGGGATTAGCACATCAATCATGTTGCAATGTTCGACGTTTTCATAAAATTGCATAGCTTTGTAAATTGAAAATAATATGTGTTCATCATTTACGCGCAATGTTAATTCACTTTTTTTCACATCGATTAGGGCTCTACCTGTGGCCAAGAATGGTCTTCCAAGAATTAATGGAACCTCTCGGTCCTCTTCCATCTCCAACACAATGAAGTCTGTTGGGAAGATGAATTTTTCTACCTTTACTAACACGTCTTCAATCACCCCTTTTGGATATGTTATCGAGTGATCTGCTAATTGTAGGATAATTGTCGTAGGCTTTACTTCGCCTAATCCCAGTTTTCAAAATATTTATAACGACATCAAGTTAATGCTTGCACCTAAGTCGCATAGTGCTTTATTAAAGGTTGTTCCCCCAATTACGCATGGAATCGTGAAACTCCCGGGATCCTTGCGTTTTTTAGGTAACTTCCTTTGAATAATTGCACTACACTCCTCTGTCAGTTTCACCGTTTCATATTCCGAGATTTTTCTTTTCTTTTCTTTTCCATGATATCTTTAAGAAATTTCGCATAGTTTGGCATTTGTTCAAGTGCATCTGCGAAAGGTATATTGATTTGAATTTTCTTAAAAATTTCCAAAAATTTTAGAAATTTGTCATCTAATTTCATTTTCTGAAACCTTTGCGGGAATGGGATAGGTACCTCAGTTCTTGCAATGGTTGGGGCAAATTTTATCTTTTCTTTTTCCACAGGGGGTGGCGCCACCTCCTCTGTTGTGCCCTGCTCCTCGGTTGCTTCTATTTCTTGATCAATTGGTATCTTTGGACCTTCATAACTTGTTCCACTCCTCAGACGAATGGATTGGCACTGTTCTCCTGAATCTATCTTTGTGGCTTTCGGGGATTTACCTTTTTGGTGTCGGCCATGTATTGACGTAGCAGATTGTCCCACCTGCTTTTCCAAATATTTCAATCTATCATTCATGTTAGTATTTAATTGAGTTACCTGATCCTCGATTTTGTATATCTTGACTTCATCTTGGTTTAGTCGAGCTCGAGTTTCTCCGATGAATGAAGCTAGCATCTCTTCTAGAGATGGTTTTTGTTCCTTTGGTAGCCCCGGATTATAGTGAGGTTGTGTCTGATTATTTCTATAGTTGTTGTAGCCTTGCTGCCCTACAAAATTTGCTTCCTCTACAACCACTACTACCTCTCTTGAATTTACTTGTTGCATCGCATCCAGTTTCATACTTAGCATGGATATTTGTTCTGTGAGTATGGCGATCTTATCCTCATCCTGAATTTCCGCGATACGTCTATCCTTGGATCTCTCGGATGGCCATTGGTAACTGTTGTTTGCCGTCTCCTCTAATAATTCTAATGCCTCCTCAGGATATTTCCCTAGTATTGCACCTCCAGATGCAACATCTATAATTGTTCTTGTGTTGCCACTCAAACCATTATAGAAGTACTAAACTTGTTGGTAGTCGGGATATCCGTGTTGAGGGTGTAAGTCCAAGCGGCTACAATAATCTAGAGGGGGGTGAATAGATTATCTCCATCTTTTCGATTACGCCCTCTTTTTCAAACCGAATGCTCAAAGACAATAATAAAGGTGCGGAATGTAAACAACACACGTCGATTTATAGAGGTTCAACCCACCTAGGGCCTAATCCTCTACCACCCCAATATATCCGGGATGGATTTCAAAAAGAAAAGGAATTTTATTAATTACCCAAATTAATACAATCTCAACTTACAACACCTTGAAGAGCACCACACTCTTCTTCAACACCACCTTTGGAGATTACCACAATCTCCCTTTGAAGATTACCACAATCTTCCTTCAACGACACCTTTGAAGATCACCACAATCTTCAATCTTGAAGAATACCAAATTCTTCAACACCTCAAGAGCACCACACTCTTGACACACCTATCACCTAGATCACCCAAGTGTATTCTTACCACAAGAATACTCACAAGGATGTCTTGTGTTGAATGATGACCAAAAATCAAGATTACAACTCAATAATGAATATTACAATATGAGTGCAAAGTGTAATCAAGAATAGCCTAGACCTCAAGGATGTGAAAGTGATAAGCTAGGCAAAATTACAACAAGAATAATGACAATGAAGAACAAGTGTTTGCTTGAAGTGTATCTTGTTGTGTTGTATCTCAATTGTTGTATTGATTGCTCCAAAACTTTCTCTATTTATAGGAGATGATTGATCAAGCATAGGCTCCTCTTGGGGATTGAAAATCTACAGAAAAATACAATTAAAATCAAGAATATAGCTGTTAGAAATCAATCCCACATTTTAAGGAAAAGATGTCTCAAAACGGTCGATTTTCTCATCAAAAAGATAGAGGCGACCGATCGCATCGAAATAGAAGTTCAAAAAATGACACAACATTTTTACATAGGGCGACCGGTCGACGTAGGGTTTGACCGGTCCCCCTATGTTCAACCGGTCCAAGCCTTTAAGAAATTGAAGACCAAAGTTTCTGTTTGAGAACAAAACTTGCAGTCACCGGCCGCACTGGCGACGGCCGACGCCTGCATGCACTCGGCCGACCGCTTTTTATACTCCAGGTTCAATTTTGTGTTTCAACGTACTCTTCAGGTACGGGTTGCCCTATAGGGCGACCGGTTGACCTCGAGACAGAAATGTTATCCAATTTTTGTCGAAAATAAAACTCAAGAAATACTCCGAAAATTTAGTAAAAACATTTTAAACCAATCGGGAGTATTTAGACAACATTTAGGAACCTTGTTTTGAAGTAAAAACTTATAAACATAAAATCGTTTAAAAGTGTTGTCCAATTTTATCTGAAATAAAACTTGAAGAAATACTCCGAAAAATATTGAAACCATTTGAAATCAATTGGGAGTATTTGGAAAACAATTAAAAACATTGTTTTGGTGTAAAAATAAAATCATCAAAATTAAGATAAAAACATGTATCAAACAATCTCCCCCTTTTTGATGATTACAAACCAAAACAACTTTTAGAAATATTAGAAGGACAATTTTAAAAACAATTTTCCGGTAAAAACATCTAACCGTTTGAAAGCAACCAAAAATTTCCAAAATACATAAGCAACCAAGAAAGGGAGTAATTATATTCAATAATAGGCATAATAAGCACAAGCTCCCCCTATCAACAAGCACATCAAGAATAATGTAAAAGCAATTAACCATGAGCCAAAAGCTTAGCTTTTACATATTGTTCAAGAGCTTATAAGCTCCCCCTGTCATCATTAGACATGTATAAAAGTCCATTAAGCAATAATTGGACTAAATATAATTCACAACTTATGGCTTTTGAGAGCCATATCTTATAGCTTTTATAACGAGCTTTTATTAGCTTCTTTGAGCTAATGAGCCATTTTCTTGTTTCTCCCCCTTTGGAATCATCAAAAAGAGTGTTAGGATAATAAAAACATCATACAAGTTATATCAAAGTGCGCCAAAGAGACGGTTTATCAACCGTTGAGCAATTAAGCTAAGGATCAAAAAAATGGGAGAGATGTATCATAAGAAAACCATAAGCTCATTTGTTAGCCAAAAACATGATCTCAATAAGAATTTAAGACATTTAAAAACAAGAGAATCATGTAGGTGATGAGTTTTTCATTGAAGCAATATATCGAACACTTGGCGGGCGTCAACGTTTAAAGAAGGTGTATATAGCCCTTGCAAAAGAGTTTAAGCTAAGTTTTTCATATCATCACCCAAAAACAATTTTTCAACATTTGTCCATCAAATAAGAGGCTCAAAACAAAATAAATTCTCAAGGGTTTGACCCAATTAAGATAATTTTAGCCAAAAAGGATCAAGGCATTACCAATGCCATCAAGCAAAAATTAAAGAGCCAACAAGTAATACATGTCAAGCATCAAACAATGCATATTAGACATTACAAATGTCCCAAATTATACATCTAAACAAAATGATCAAGACATGTCAAATGCATTTAAGCAAAAATTAAAAGAAGCACTTTTACCATCAAGTACTTCATACCAACAACAAACTATGCCAAACTAGAGTATTTTTACCATCAAATACTCCATCAAAATCTTGATCATCCACAAGTTATTATCAACTTGCTATTTTAACCCTTTCAAGAAAACAAGCAAATCTCATTAGTACGAAAGAGTTTTACAGGAAAGTCAAAAAAAAATACAAGACCACATGGACAAGAAAGAAAATGCTAGAATAGTAAAGGGGTGGGGACATCAATCCTCGTACGAAGAGAAGCAAGTTCCAGGAATAAAATCTTTGATGAATTTCTTCAACTTGCCGATTGATTTTTGCATTTTCGAGGTCTTTTGCTCCAAAGCCTCATACCTAGCTTCATGAAACGATCTTAAATCATCAAATTCGGCTTGGGTGTACCTCCTAGAAGGTTGAGAACCGGTATTACCCTCCGGATTGCTCTGTTCACCTTCCTCTGCCAATCTCGCGGCCTCGGCATCATCAAAGAAGTCGTTTGGATCTGGGGAATCTTGGCCTCTTCCTCTAGCCATCTTAGTTGGTCGGATGTCCATATTTTTGCGCATAGTGACCATTTGGGAGATATTATCAATGTCAAAGTCATTTTGAAATACCTCCGAATTACATTCCGACGAAGGTAGTCCCGATTGTATAAGAAGTTTACAAATCCAATTGCCCATAACAAACTTCTTATTTCCTTGAGTGATAGACTCAATTAGACATTGAATAAGAATGGCGCCAAAGCTAAGCGGTTCCTTCTAGCAATCTTATAAGTCAAAAATAGTCCATGTTGCTAGGCATTTTACCCGCTTTTCCACAAATACGAAGAGCGACAATAACGATAAAATTCGGTGCTCAAGTGTCATCGCTAACAATGAATACTTTGGCCATACGCCCAAATAGGTCTTAACTTCTCTCATAGACACCCCCAACATATCATCATTCCAAATAGCACAAGAGAAAAAGTCCCAACCACCTTCTCTAACATGTAGAAGCCGACAAATTTCATTAGGAGTCCACCTAAAGTGACGACCTTTAACAAACGAATTTACCGCAATAGGCTTTTTATCATCATTATCATATTGCACCCACATATTTGCATAAAAATGTTGGATAATATCATCATCATACAAAACATATGCATGCTCCCATAAAAACATCCAACCTTGCTCCTCAAAGAATCCTCTAATAGTAGGATATTCATTAGTAAATGAATTAAAACGACAAATTTTAGTCCGAGCAATCGACTTTCCACCCATTCCCAAATCTTCATAGTACCACTCCGCATATTTATTGATGAAATTTAGAACATTATTCGAATTGGGAGCTTGAGTAATAAAAGATTTCTTACTTTTTGCCCAACGGTAATTTTTGAGCGAAATTGTTCCGCGGAGCTCGGCAATTTGGGCCCGAGAGAGTATGGGATTTTGAATGTCATCATGTTCTTGAGCCACATTCCTTTGTGCAGCTCGAATATCCCTTTTTTCGGCTTCGTCTCGCCGATTTCTCGAAGAACCCTCTCCGCCCTTTCTTCTCTTGGAAGTGGGATTTTGTTCGGTGGAATTTCTTGGAGGTGCCATATATGTAAGATTCTTGCAAAAATAGGTGGATTAGCAACAAGAATCGTAAAGATTGATGAAGAATTGAAGATTTAGAGAAAAGGGGTGATTTGCGATAAGGGTTTGGGAGAGTTTTGAGTTCTGCTTTCAAAAAATAAGAGCGTAACTGCTTTATGTCTTGAAAAATTGCCCTGGCGGCGGCCGAGGTAGGGTGCGACCGGGTCGCCCGCCTTGACCATCCCAGTGCAATTTTGCATTCTCCAGGTTTTTCAAAAATTCGATTTTTCACCCCAAAAGTTTTTAAAACTTTGCAAAAAGATAATTTTGGACCAAGTCCAACAAATACGGGTTTCGGGAAAATATATATTCGAGAAAATCGAGACTTAACGAGTAGTGCCCCCTTTTTTTTAGAAAAAAAATTACAAAATCATTTAGGGGCACTTAAGGGGTTGAAATGAAATATTTTGAAAAACATGAGCATAAACATAATATCGAGTTCTAAGACAAATACGAGTGAACATACCTTGATAGTTTAATACTCTTGATGAGATATATTACCTACACAACTCTTAAACAAATTGCACATGATATAATAGAACAAGATTAGGCAAGTAATAAGAGATAACAAAAATTATGCTTATGCTATAAAAATCCATAAGAGTTTAGAAACAACAAGTAAGGTCTTATTTTCAAAAGATTTTAAAAACACAAATATTTGTTGAGGACCTTATTTCTGAAATTATGAAAACTCATTTGCAATATAGGCACAAATAAAAACATGCATACTAACTAAATAAAATGCATATTTAATTGGGAAGATACGGTTTACCAATTACGCCATTTCCATGGGTTGTGCGTTCCCATTGTTGATGATATCTTCCCTTTGAGAATCATCTTGTTGATGATGGCTTCTCCAATTTCTCCATTTCCAAGCATTGTGGCTTTCCCATTTTTGAAAGTGTCTTTCTCTTGGAAAATCATCTTGTTGATGTTGTCTTTGCCATTTCCAAGGATTGTGTTCTTCCCATTTTTGATTATTTCCTCTTCTTGGAAAGTGACTTTGTTGAAAATGTTTTCTCCTTTGATCAAATGAATTGGTCATTTGATGTCTCTTTGCGGTATGAATTTTCTCCGATTATTATTTCACGTACCTAATAAAACATTATTTTGTGGTACCCTCAAGTGCTTGGGTCCTTTAGGATTAGCTTTGAGACTTTTAGGTCTCCAACAATAATTAGAGCTATTTCTAGCCCGACAAGTATTTACCGTATGACCATTTTTACCGCAATAAAAGCAAGTAATAATTCTAGGAGCATAATGACCAACATGCTTAGAGACTTGATTCTTTTTCATATGATTGACAACATTAAACTTATGATCAAGTTCTAGTTTCGAATTATCACAACAATCAACAATTTCATCCGTACTCAAGTTGGATTTAGATAAATCATTTTTCATGCAATTAATATCCTCAACAAGAGTACTATTTTCTTTTTCAAGGTTTCTAACCTTGTCAAGTGTGGTGGTGTGAGCACATGATAGTGATTCATAGGAAGTAAATAAATTATCCTTTTCATTTTTCAAAACATTGAATTCCTTTTTCAAGTTTTTGTATTTGAAATTCATTTTGAAGATCACCAAAATCATTTTGTAAATCACTATAATCATTTTGAATGATAATATCATAAGAAGTAGAAGGTTTAAGACATACCTCTTTTTCTTCTTTGATGCCCATAAGACAATGTTCAACTTCTTCATAGTTGGAAGTTGTAAGAGGCTTGTTCCTTAGATTTGACATTGTATCCCTTTGAGAAGTAGATGCTTTTGAGTTGCTCCTATTATTTGCATATACTTCATGAATGGCTTCTAATTTTTGCCATACTCCATGAGCCGATCGAATTCCTACAATATGTTCATATTCCAAATTAGTAAATGAACAATACAAAATATTGAGAGCTTTACCGTTTAAGGAGATGATTTTCTTCTCTTCATCATTGAGCTCTTTGAAGCTTTTGGAGGTGTGTGGTGTATCTTTCATCGGAATTGATTCTCCATTTATGACGATGTTCCAAATATCGAACCCGCAACCTTGTAAATAACATTCCATTCTTTCTTTCCAAAATATATAATTTTGGAATCAAATAGAGAGTAGCTTGGTGGTGGAGGTGCCGGTAAGATGAGCTTCGTTCAGAGTCGACGATCGTTCCTCTTCACTCGCGATGTGAAACGAGCTTGCCAAAGAGTTTGTCTCGATACCACTTGTAAGTCCAAGCGCTACGATAATCTAGAGGGGTGAATAGATTATCTCCATCTTTTCGACACGCCTCTTTTTTCAAACCGAATGCTCAAAGACAATAATAAAGGTGTGGAATGTAAACAACACACGTCGATTTATAGAGGGTCAACCCACCTATGGCCTAATCTTCTACCACCCCAGTATATCCGGGATGGATTTCAAAAAGAAAAAGAATTTTATTAATTACCAAAATTAATACAAACTCAACTTACAATACCTTGAAGAGCGTCACACTCTTCTTCAACACCACCTTTGGAGATTACCACAATCTCCCTTTGAAGATTACCACAATCTTTCTTCAACGGCACCTTTGAAGATCACCACAATCTTCAATCTTGAAGAATACCAAATTCTTCAACACCTCAAGAGCACCACACTCTTGACACACCTATCACCTAGATCACCCAAGTGTATTCTTACCACAAGAATACTCACAAGGATGTCTTGTGTTGAATGATGACCAAAAATCAAGATTACAACTCAATAATGAATATTACAATATGAGTGCAAAGTGTAATCAAGAATAGCCTAGACCTCAAGGATGTGAAAGTGATAAGCTAGGCAAAATTACAACAAGAATAATGACAATGAAGAACAAGTGTTTGCTTGAAGTGTATCTTGTTGTGTTGTATCTCAATTGTTGTACTGATTGCTCCAAGACTTCCTCTATTTATAGGAGATGATTGATCAAGCATAGGCTCCTCTTGGGGATTGAAAATCTACAGAAAAATACAATTAAAATCAAGAATATAGTCATAGAAATCAATCCCACATTTTAAGGAAAAGATGTCTCTCACAAACGGTCCGATTTTGTCATTGTCAAAGATAGGCGACCGTCGCACGAAATAGAAGTTCAAAAATGACACATCATTTTTACATAGGGCGACCGGTCGACATAGGGTTCGACCGGTCACCCCTATGTTCAACCGGTCCAAGCCTTTAAGAAATTGAAGACCAAAGTTTCTGTTTGAGAACAAAACTTGCGAGTCACCTGGCCGCACCACTGGGCGACGGTCGACACCCAGGCGGCACAAATCGACCGCTTTTTATACTCCAGGTTCAATTTTGTGTTTCAACGTACTCTTCAGGTACGGGTTGCCCTATAGGGCGACCGGTTGACCTCGAGACAGAAATGTTGTCCAATTTTTGTCGAAAATAAAACTCAAGAAATAATCCGAAAATTTAATAAAAACATTTTAAACCAATCGGGAGTATTTAGACAACATTTAGGAATCTTGTTTTGAAGTAAAAACTTATAAACATAAAATCGTTTAAAGTGTTGTCCAATTTTATCTGAAATAAAACTTGAAGAAATACTCCGAAAAATATTGAAACCATTTGAAATCATTTGGGAGTATTTGGACAACAATTAAAAACATTGTTTTGGTGTAAAAATAAAATCATCAAAATTAAGATAAAAACATCTATCAAACAGAGGGCACTTCCTTAGCAATTCCCGGAATCTATCCCATGTTTCATATTGCGGCTCAACATCTAATTGCCTAAACTGGGCGATATTATATTTTAGTTGCAGCGTTTTACTAGGGGGAAAGTATTTGGCTAGAAACCATTGACTTAGTTCTGCCCAATTTGCGGATGGTGGTGTTAAAGAGCATAACCATCCCTTAGCCTTATCTCGCAGAGAGAATGCGAATAGGCGGCATCGAATGATATCCTCAGAAACACCATTCATCTTAACATTATCACAAATTTCTAGAAAGTGCGCTAGATGCGCGTTTGGATCCTCAACGACTCTACCCCCAAACTAGTTTTGTGACACCATCTGGATCAATACCGGTTTTAGTTCAAAATTATTTGCATTGATCGGACGGGCCACACCCCATAAGTTTGCTTACCTCCGGTGGAAGTAGTCCCCAATCGCCTTCTTCCCGCGGGCTTTTCCACAATTCCGCCCCGATGCGGCCCCGGTGGGCGCTCCTCATTATTTCTGTTTTCCACAACGTTCGGATTAGTCCCATTTGCTATTGCTTTGGCTTTTTTTCTTAGTTGTTTAGCTGTCTTTTCAATTTCCAAATCAAAGGGAATTGGCTGGGTCGATCTGGAACACGTGATCATGCACTATCTGCACTAAACAAAAACAATGTTAAAACCAAAAAATAAATCAAAATTAATTTCAAAAATTTTGAAAAAAATAAAAAAATATGCTTCAATTAAGATTGAACTACTTATTACTATATCTAAGTAGAATATAATCAATCCCTGACAACGGTGCCAAAAACTTGTTCGCCAAAAATATTTTGGTTCATATAACTGCAAGTGTACAGCGTAGTTTATAGAATAATGGCAAGCAAGGTCGTATTCCTCAGGGATTGAATCTCAAAACACTTAGGCTATAATAACATCGTATTCCAATTTTATTGAAGTGACCAAAAATTGAATATTTTATCTAACTAAAACTCGAAAATAAATTAAGTAAATTTATGAACCCCAAAAGTATTTTCACCATCTTTAGGAGCAACCTTATGCACATAATCTCAACATGCTTCTTCAATATTAATTGTGAATAAAGTATTAAAAACCAATTCATGCAATTTTATGGGTTCAATTCCTAAATTCATCTACTCCCCCTTCCGGGGGGTGCGTAAATAGTTGATTAATAACAATTGTAGTCCTCCCAGATCGTTACAATTCTTATTAACTCCAAAAAGATTTCTGAATTGAATAACTCCCCACAAACGCCTGTCACACATGTTTCATATCTGAATTCGATTTCTGACTTTGTTAGAACTCATCGTCCGAAATTTTGTACTAACAAATATTACATGCAAATTATTGCCAAATAAAAATCAATGATAAATAAGCACTCGAATTCATAAAATAGAACGCATGAATTAATTAAGAAAATAAGTAATCATATTTAATACAAATCCACAGTTTTGATTATGCCCCTAAGATACGAAAAATATGCCAAACATTGATTACAAACTCGTAGATAAAATCGAATCAGCATTTTGACATCATATAAGCACAGACAAGAGTTCGTAGACATAGAAAGAAAACCTCTTCTTGTTAGGATGGATTCCCCTGCCAAGCCCTCGAAGCTCTTGTGCTCCCTAAATGCGAAAGCCTTGTGGTGTTCTTAGTGATCTAGCCTTCTTTGCTCAGAAGATCCTCGATTCCTTCGTTCCTGTGTTATTTGATGTGTTTTTGCTGTATGGAATGATGTATTTTCGTGCAAGACTTGGTCCCCTTTTATAGATGCTTGGAGAGATCACTTGTAGAGTTGGAACGGGAAGCAAACACTGAAATACGCGTCAAAACAGACTCCCACACAGCCAGGCCATGTGGGACCACACTGTCATGTGGTGCTGGGCTCAGCCCTTCCTTGCATGGGCATGTGGTTCAACACGGGCAGGTTGTGAGATGGCCACTCTTTTCCCACACGGTCGTGTGAGTTCACACGGTCCGGCCGTGTGGGCCTGCTCCGTCCTTTGCTTTCTTCCCTTCTTCACACATGCAACCGTGTGATTTTCACACCGACACTCCACACGGCCGTGTGACACCACACGGTCCGGTCGTGGGAATTGTTTTTGTCCACTTTTTCTGTCGTTTTGATCTTCTCTTCTCATTCGGCAATCTTATCTGGGCACCTCAACTGATATGTTTTCATTGTAAGCTCCGTTTCCTACAAGAATTACAAGAATACACAGTATCATGCCCTTTTAAGGAAACCAAGTAAAAACATAGTAAATATGCGTGCAAATGCATCAATTATATATCATTTTAAGCCCCAAAATGCACGTATATTTTACACACATCAAAAAACAATCTAAATATTGCACTATTTTTAAGCACATTAAGAAGGGGAAAAGCTGACAAAAATAATTATAGGCAAAATTAGTTTCTTATGTATGTTATAGATTAGATGCCAAAAATATGTAAATTAACAACTATAATTCATTTTAAATGTAGTCTAATCCTCTATATATATTTAGATATTTGATAAATTAGAGGCCAAAAATATAAGATTCCAAATTAATTTTAATTTGCATTTATTAGACACATTAATAAGGGGGGAAAGAAAAACTGACAAAAATAATTATAGCTAAAAATAGCTAGTACATTTTGGCGGGAAAAACCAGACTTCTGCTATTATATATATACTAGTGTTACACCCATGCAACGCACGGTGAGTGTTATATTGGACCTTTGCAATTGGATTGTGTTGAACAATATAGAGTTTGTTGTGTCGAACCATTGGATGGATGTTAAAATATTAATATTAATAAAATATAAAAATATAAAATAGAATTCAAACAAATTATTGAAATTAAAGCACTATATAAAAAAACTACTAATTTGAAAGACTTCTTTGTATGCCACATTCATTATTTGCTTGTTGTTTGATTCATCGTCACCACAGACTAATATTTTCAAAACCCTTGTGATTGGTGACAGGAAACATCAACGTATAATTGGCCATGACTGAATACTGGATTCCGCAAAAATAGCCCGACATTGGAGAGAGATTGGCCTTGACTCTAATTTATAGTCATTGCATACGATACGATAAGAGGGAACTATTTTTGTTAAAACTTGAATGGAATTTTGAGGTCCGATGGGGTCATGTCATTCGCGGAATCAACACCTTATGACCTACATTCGTTCTGGTGATAATTTTAGCTTCAAACACATGTTTGGCGAGCCTTGTAATAACCAATCTAGTGCCATTACACAGTCCAATCGAATGGTCCATGCTCCTAAAAATCATAACCGGAGTACCAACCTTCAAATGCAATTCATGGTTAGAAACAACGGAACATCTTATCCAGTTCAAAAATTCTGGCGTGTGCAGATCATGCAAGAAGTCAACATTAGCATCAGATTTGCATGTGTTGTCGAAGCTCAAATAAGTCTGGCCCTTAGATGAATTTAAAGACGTCATATATTGATTTATGGACTCAACAACATCGAAGGTCGGTGCAAGATAGCCCTCTCTTTCAACTAAGCTCGGATCATCAACGGCGTCTCTAAACATCGGATAAGTACTTTTAACAATAGTTGCAATCGGATCACCAGAAGATTCTAGCAAGATATATATCAATAGTTGCACAACCATCATTCGATCCTCCAATCGTTCTATCTCCAATGCTTGCAATCCATTCAGAAAATTGCACCAAATTTGCATAATCATCGGTTCCACCTAAGCTTTGAAGACGCATGTTCTTAGTCAGTTTTAAAACTGTGCAATCTTTCCACAAATACGATGAATTAATCGTTGCATTTATAATATCTTGATGACTTCCCTTAGGTATAACAGGCAATATATGTCTAAAGTCTCCATCAAACACAACAGTTTTCCCTCCAAACAAGATATATTTACGCGAACGGGTTGTCAAGTTTTAAAAGAGATCTTAAAGTTTCATCAAGTGCTTCAAAGTAATACTTGTGCATCGTCGGTGCTTCGTCCCAGATTATAAGCTTAGAAAGAATAATCAATTCCGCAAGTGGACTTTCCTAATTGATATTGCATGTTGAGTTTTCATTTGGGGTTAAGCGAATAACAAATCGCGAATGTGCAGTCCTGCCACCTAGCAACAAAATAGACGCTATGCCACTTGATGCCATGTTTAGTACAATTTCTCCTTTTGATCTCAACGCCGAAGATAAAGCCCTCCACAAAAATATCTTGCCTATGCCTCCATATCCATAGACAAAGAACATACCACCTTTATCGGATATCACCGCATGCATTATTTTTGAGTAAACGCTACATTGTTCATCATTGAGTTTGGAAATTAGATTCTGGTGCTCAACCAATAACACTTTACAATCATAGCGCAACTTGTCGTATATCAGTCTGTTTTGGTGGTTTTGAAGATTGTCAACATCCGGAAATGGCATCGAATCAAAATTGCGTCGACTCTTACCACGACTTCGCAATAAATTTTCAATCTCCGATAAGGAAAGATTCTTGATTTGGTTCTCACTTAATACAAGATCTACAAAAGAAGAAGAAGAAATATAATAAATTTCATAACTATTATGAATATCACTAAAATTTATAAACTATGAAAATAATCGCCCAAAAGGAATTCCATAAGATATAAAATATAATATATTAATACCTTGATGATTTAGAAGTCGTCTTCGATTATATAGAATGTCATCAGAAAGAAACTCCCAACACTTCTCCCACACTGCTTCTGGTCTGCTCAAAGAATCCGATGACAACAATGACGCAAACAAACTTCTTAGGGTCTCAGCAGATGCCCAGTGACTCACTTTAATGATGGCGTCAATATATTCCCTATCATCTTCTAACAGACCAAGAGCATAGCCAGCTTCGCGATATGAAGAGTGTTGCATATCGTTGACCTTCTTGTAGTCGTCATGACACGTAGCCCGTCGGACCACGTTAATGAGATACCTCAAATAGTACATATCCCCACAACCTGGAGAGACATAAAAAACCTGGCCTATTGATTTACCAATCTTCCTCGCATCCACTTTCTAAGATCTGATTTCCAATCGAATTTAGTTGGAGCTTCAGCGTAAGTCAACTCCCTAGCTTGAGGATATATTTTATTGGCTTCCATCCACGCTAAAAACATGCTTTCTTTAATCAATCTTTCTTTAGAACATAATCTATTCTTTCGAATCGGAGAAAATAACACTCGCTTCAATTGGAAGATGGAAGCTTAGACGTTCAATTGGAGGATATTTATATTGATTTCAAAACCAAGTAATCTACATGCTTTGCCTCACACGACGAAATATATCTACAATCATAAAACATACTAACTTCGTCATCAGTTTTCCCGGATTCCTCATCATTGGTGCTCGTATAGAATGACGCGGTAACATGGTCATGTCCTTTATTGACATACTTGAACAAATATTTTATCGATCTGGACTGGTTACACCATTCTACATTAATGTGAGCTCGCGTCTTTAGCAAAGAATCGACGATTGTGCGACACAATATATCTGTTATCCAGAGGAACACCATTTTTCTCAATAATTATCCCATTATTTCTTCGTCTATAACACGAATACCCTTCTTAATCAATAGTAGTTGCATCCACAATTTTTTTTGGAAAATGCTTAGTACAACGACCATCAGCCATACACGGAGAGTTTTTTCTAACATCTTCACATGGACCATGAATCATGTGGTCTCTCACTACAACATAATAATATGGATCAACGCCCTCATCGGGTATTTCCGCTGATATAATCCGATTTATATCATCTGCAGTTGGATACTTGTCTTCTTTAGACAGGAAAAGCAATATATGTGCATGAGGCAAATCACACTTCTGAAATTCTGTCGTGTATATAACTGCAACGTCAAGATTATGAAAAAATAATGTGAAAAATAAGAAACAAAAATAAAATCTTACATAGAAATAAAATAGTTGAGAAGATTACAACCTGCTATTACATTCCCAAACATTTTATTCTGATGAAGATCTTTTATCAAACAATCCAATTTCAATTTAAAGATTATGCAGATAATGTCAGGTCGGTCCTCAGGACTAAGATTCTTCTATCAAGAAATCGAACAATCTCTGGCTACTTTGGATTACAAGTGAATGTTATAAACAAATTCAGATAGCCTACCCACCGACATATAGCCATTGCATCCTGATAGTTATGTATCATATATCGAGCACTTCTAGTGAAACTGGAAGGTAATATAATTCGTTTTCCATGGCTACTTGGATTGATATCTCCATTCAACAAAGCATCCGTTAGACCCTTATATATTTCACAACGCAACTTCTTTTGGTGCAACAGAATATACTTCAAGCGGGCTGACTCGACCATTGTGTAAGCATCAACAACAAATTGTTGAAATAATCTTCTTGATGACAAAATAGTAGAAGCTTCTTGTTCTCTGTCGTGCTATCTGTAAGCGAAAAATTCTCAAACACTTATGGTTTTTCTGCTTCGCTGATTAATTTTCTTCAGATTGGAAAATATTATGTCTTCTCTGAAACTGTCTTCACCAAAAGGTAATAATAACGGATACTGCAAAGCCAAGTATGATGCATTCAATTTGTTGATACGTTTCAGAACTCCAGATTTTATTTCAATTAAAATATCCCGATCTCTTAAAGCCTGATCAAAATCTCTGACAATAAGTGCAACAACTTCTGAACTCGTAGGCATATTGTATCTCCTAGCATCCGTACTCCACTTTCCGATTAGACGCAATCTCACATCAGAATCACCATGTTGTCGAATCTTCTCTTTGGTCATTCTAAAGATCTTGACTAAAATATTATTCTCATCTAGCATTCTCTTTAAGTCACTCGTGATAACTTCGTGCAAATTATTATTTTCACTACCTTGCCTAAAAAATAAAATAGATATAAAAAATAGAAATATCAGCATAATTCAGTTAAAGAAATAATAATTAATAGATAATTTAATTAAATGCTCAATACCTGACCGAATTTAATCGGTATGATATTTTATTTTATGTATTATATATATACATTTGTGTGAATTTTGGTGTTGAACCATCAGACAACAATAAACTTCCAATCAGATGATAATTCTGTCCATGCATTCGAAACACAGGAGGACCACGACCTCTGTTTATATCCTTGTCGATCTTGCCTCCTATCGAAGTAAAACGGAACATATTATTGTATGATCTTATGTTGTCTTGAAAGTGCTTAGATTTATTTCCATCTCCAAATAATAAATCGCGAAGCACATCAGGCGGTTGTTTAATGGGAGGTAGTTGAATAATGTCATTGCTGCAACACAAAGAGTATCGAAGCTTGTTATTTGGATACAAAGATAGCCTTTCTTCGTACCAAAACAAAGCTCCACAAAATTTATATTTGTATGTAGGATCACTCATATCCCAATAATCTAAGAATATAATATAAACTTTGTTAAACAAATATATAAAAACATTAATTCATTAACATAGATACAATTAATTAAAAGAAATCACACTCACCATTTGTAGAGAAGGTAACTATCTCTTTCACTTACCTGACCCACATAAGTAACACTACTTACACATATAGTGTAGTATCATTTGCTCCGTCAGCAGTTACAGTGGACTCATCTGTTGTGAGATCAATTATTGTTTCCGAATTTGAACTCATCCTAGAAGATGACCCAAATGTTTGATCTTTGATTATGGTAAGATTTTCAATTCTATTTCCAATGTGTGGTTTCATGCTGCAAACTGAATGCATCGCATGGATAAAATACAAATATTAGATATAAACATATGCATCTTTAGTAATTTATTTTATTTATAAAACATTAAAAAATTCAACAATAATAATGATATACCGTTTGTAATGTCACTAAGCGGAGTATTTGATAGTGGATAGATATTTCTGCTCGATGAACCTTGTATATCAAATGTTGTAGATACTTTTGGAAAAGTCCTTTGAGGTCTTTCGTGATTTTCTGGTAAAAATGATTAGAACAAAAACAAATCAAAATAATGATTACCTACAAAAATAATTATAATCTATATTTAATTGAGAGCATAAAAATATTATTTTCATCAAAACTTTGTTAACATTTTACAAAGTTAATATATTAATAAAATTACCACATATAATGACACCGAGCGGGGTGCTAGACAATTAATATAATTTTTCTCTTAATGAACTGTTTAATTCAAATCTTGCAGACAATTTTGGAGATGTACTTTGATTGTCTGTAAAATACCAGAAAGAGTAAGATACAAACATGAGGTGTTAATAAATAATTATTTCTAGATATAAGATTATTAATAAAATTATTTTATGCAGAGGTAAAAAAATGCAGAATAGGTGTATTTTACAAACAAATATTTTGCCTACTATCATAACATTATAGGCAGTAATATATAAAATGATAGCACTTTAAATATTTAATTCAATTTAGAATTGTACTATATAAATACTAAAATCATTCAAGGTATAGTGCAATTTATCAATTTTTGAACACTTTGTTTTATAATTGTATATTTTAAAAAGGAAAAATTAAACTTAAGACATAATTTTTTTATACTGGATTATTTTGTATACTGAAATATTAGATTTATTTAATTTCTAATTTTGCAAAAATACGTTTAATTCTTAAAATATAAATATCTATATATAAAAAAATCCTAATTCGTACATTATATATTTAAATTTATATATACATACAAACTAATAATTAATTTGAAAAATACATAATTTAAATAAAAATATTGTAATTTATAATTTATATAATTAAATTTACAAATACATTTAACTCTAAAAAATAATTATTTATACTATATATTTATCGTAAAAAATTAAATTATTAATGAAATTATAATTTCATCATTTAATAATTACTAAATTATTAATTTCTCAAAAATACATTTTATTCTTAAAATATAAATATCTATATATAAAAAAATCAGAATTCGTACTTTATATATGTTAATTTATATATACATACAAACTAATAAATATAATGAAATACGTAATTTAAATAAAAAAAATTGGAATAATAATTTATATATTTAAATTTACAAATGCAGTTAGATTTGAAAAATAATTATTTATACTATATATACTATATATTTAAATTTTTATTCATTATTAAATAATTATTAAATAATTTATACTAACTAACCCAATTTTGTTATATTATGATAGCCCAATACAAATAAGAATTTTTAACCCAACAACACACTAAGCCCATAACATCTAATTAGGCCCACTAAGTTTTCAGCCAAAAAATAAAATGTATAAAAATCACAGGACACGTGTCAAAATCGTGTTGTACATGGTGAGAGTGAGCATGATGGGACAACGTGTACTGAAATGGCGGGTGTAGATTGTCTCTGATACAACAAAAGGATATAGATGTCATTTCAGTGTGTTAGGGCAATAATACACTCCCCCTCCATCGCCTTTCACCTACCTATCCATATTCTTCCAACTCTCATTTCTCTCTAACACATTTCTCTCTCTCTCTCTCTCTCTCTCTCTCTCTCTCTCTCTCTCTCTTCTGTCATTTTTTAATTTTTGTCATCTTCTCTCTCCCTCATATCTTACGTGTTGTTAGGGTTTCTGTAACCCAGAAATTTCGATTTTTCTTATCTTCTCTCTATGTCATTTCTACCGTGTTATTAGGGTTTCTCACAATGGTTCGAAAACTATTAATGAAACATCTTTTACAGATTTCATATATTTTTTCACAATAGTCCTCAGCAAAAGTTTTAGGGTTTTCTATATATTGTTATTCATATTTTTCAAATTTGTTATTCAATTTTTTACAAATTTCAGCATGTAAAGCTCATTTTAAATCTCCTCTGCCGATTTCTAACACTAGTATTTCGGTCTCTGTGTTCCATTTTTGATATTTTCTGATCTCCTCACTATTTTATGGCAATGGAGAAGAAAATCTTGTCAAATATTATCTTCAAATCCAGAAAAATTTGAAACCGATTATCGGTTGTGGTAGTTCGAAATTGTAATTTTTCTAATCATTTAAGATTTTGTGTTGAAAAATAACCAGATCTACTCTGTTCATTTTTTGATATGTCGAAAATATTGAAAAATATTTAGAACTTTTAACAGCAGAAAAAAATAGCCAAGAAAAAGTTTCGATTCATAGTTCTGGTTATTTTGCCATCGATTTTTGGTTCGGGTATGTGGACAATTTTATCTTATTCCTTAATCATTTTCAGATCTTCTGTTTTGACGATAAAAACTTGTTCGGTTTTTGATAAGTTCAAAATTTTAATGATTTTTTTCGAGTTTTTGGTCCTTTTTTCCAGATCTGAACACTCAAGGTGCAGATCTGAATAATTTTTGAAAAACGATAAGTGACCATTATTAGATCTGCTTATTTATTAACTATATTTTTTTAAATATTTTATATTTTAATGTTTTTTTATATTGTAGATTAGTTCATTTGGTTGATAAAAAATAAACCCAAAAAATCCAGATCGAGAAGGATATACACCTAAAAATAAGATAAGTTGTTTGTTAACCTTCCCTATGTATCTTTTGTCTGATTTCAATTTTTTTTGAATTTTTTTTGTTACAATCTGAATAATATTTTCGTGTAACGGTTTATTTATTTTTATTGTAAGATATTCTGCAAAACTTTTAAGTAAGGTGTTTATTGGGATAGTTAACTATTTTAGTGAAAAATTATCTTATTTTGATAAACTGCAGATTCGTTCATTCGGGTTTTCAATGATGGAAATTTTATCTTATTGTCAAAATTTTAGTGAAATATTATGTCCGATTTTATTTGTCCTGTTGCGAAAAATATTAATTCAAGAAAAGAAGATAAGAGTTATATATTATCTGTTCTAATTTTCATTTATCTTTTATAATTTTAATTTTATTTTCTGTTTTAGGATTTTATATTTGTTTATTAAGTTAAAGTTGTTCGAATTTTATATATGTTCTAATATTATGTGTTTCCCTTTCTATATAACATGAACATAAATATTTCCAGCAATATATGCAGCAATCTAATTGGTTTTAAAAAAAAGTAAAGAACATATTTAATGTTGAAACAAATCACCATACAACACATCTTAATGGCATTCGTTGAATAGATTAAAGTTCTTATGCCTTAGAGGGCTTTTAAATAATGTTGTGTTATTGACTGATAATACATTTCTGTTTTTCAGGTCAAGTGACAGTAAGAAAACAAGAAATATAAAAATTGTGGCAAGTTTGAGGCACATGTAAGTAGCATTCTAGGAAAGTTTGATAAACAAAACTGATTTCAAAATTTCATTCTCCAACAAAATATAATATATCTTGATAAACAGTACAGATCATAATACCGCTTGAACTGAGTTCATCCCTTTTACGTTTGTTGCCCAAAATATTATGCCCTTTAAGTTGTCTCATGGTAAACTTCTGTCTGCGTATTGGTTTTTTTGGTTACTGTGTTCTTGTCCTTGAAATTAGCCCCTGTCTTTTTTATTAACTTTGAAATGAAAAATGATCATGTTAGCTATGTCATTTATATGAACGGTTGAAATATGGAAACTTGGTAAACATAGAAGATTATTTGATTACCATTTTTATGTTGATTTTGAAGATGACTTCGTAATATCTAAATCTAAATAATTTTTATGATCAATGTCAATTTTCATTGCCATATAGTACATTAATGAGTATATCTTCTATAAATGTTAATATCAGAATTATGAAATAGTTTAGATGAGAAAGGTAAGATATCTGTCATTTTTTATTCCTTTATACTATTTATGAATTCCTTTATATTGTGTATGAATTTCTTTATGATCCTGTTACCTTTCTCATTTATATGCACTGCTCTGTTTGATACTAAGTTAATACCAAGAAGATCCTAAGCAAACAAAGCTACTTGATCCTACACCGTGAATGTTGTGAAGCCCTCGATTTTTATTCGAACATGTACTTATATCACGTATCGTCTTTGTACTATTTGTCAATTCTACCGCGTCGCTTTGACGGGTAAATATTAATGATAAATATATTTCGTCTTTAATTTCCCTTATTTATTTTTTGTGATCATAATCATTTATTAATTTTATTTCACAATTATGATCACTCGATCGATCATCATTATTATTATTTGTGTACCCATTAGTCACCTTAGAATCTTTAGAGACTATTTATTTTAGAGGTTTAAACCTTATAGAATTAAGAATTCGATTTAGATTAAGTGATCATGAGACTTATAAGTGATCAAGGAAATCACTAATTATTTTGGAGATTGGTATTATTCACCTATTATCATCAATTTTGGGACATAAAAATAAAATATGGAATTACCACAAATACCCTCTTAAGGGACGGCATGAGATGAATTTTGGTGTAGAAATATCTCCCAACTCTTGTACATGTACACCTTGTGTATTCATCTTGTGTATTTTTACACCATTAATTCAAATCTTATACACCATATCTTATACACCAATTCTTTAATATTAAATCATCCAACATGTTGGAGGCTTCCCAACACCCCATGCCAACATTCCTCTCTATCCTTGCAATTGCATTCTCCCATGCAAGACTACACCTTGACCAAAGTCCTTGTCCCTCATGCTTACTACAATTTACAAGACTTGGAACAAAAAACAAAAATCTCTCTCCCTCATACTCTCAAAAATCGGCCATTAGGCCATAATACACTAGAAATTTCATTTTGTACCCAACACCTTCATCTCTCAAACCTTTCATCCTCCTTCTCACCAAGAAATCCTCCTACATCTCTCTCTACAATTTTCTCCTCTTCTCTTAAACACTTAGTAAAAATTCAAGAACTTTCCTTCTACTCCATCACAAAAAAATTCGAACACCTCACTACACAAGGTAAGAAATTTTGTTCCTCTTCTTGTCTTGATATCATCTAGCTATCTCCTCTCACTTACTAATGTAAGTTTGGATTTTTATTTTTGAGGTTTACATAGAAGACTTGGAAGATACTAAGAGTCTCACCATCACCTTGAAGAGGACTTCTAGACTTGAAGAAATTTGAAGAATTTGGACAATGAGGTAAGAAATGGGATTTTAACCTTCTTCTTCTTCCCCTATTAATTTGAATTTTAACACCAAAATTATCATTTTGAGGTGATTAGGGGTGACCTTGGAGCTTTGTTTAAGTGGTGATCAAGTTCTTAAGAGACCATCAAATTTTGACTACAACTTTCAACTACACAAGGTAAGTGTGGTACCTTTGGCCTATTCCTTCTCTTTTCCCTCCTTGGTTCAAATCTTCATTTTTCTAACTCAAAAATCCTTGTATTATTGGACTTAGGGGTCGCTTAAGTGAGGATTAAAATCCTCAAGGTCTTGTGACACCACTTTACACCAATCAACCGAACAAACAAGGTGGGTGGAAAAATCCTTTCAACTTCTAGGTGTTTTAATTCATAAAAATGCATGTAGTATTTTGTTATTGAGCATTTGAGATATATATTATGTATTGCATGCTATTTTCTTGTATCAAGTTGGAAAAATTTCTCAAGTGTTGCTCAAAATGCGATTTACCGAAAATTAGGACATACATGTACACTTTATTGTCATATTTGATAAATTCTTGTATGAGATGGATATGTATGTTTATGACTCTTGAAATCTATGTTTTGTATGGCCTATAACCTGGACAAGTCGAGCATAATTGATTAAATTTCGATTTTTGGACTTAAAATGCAAAAATGGAAAGTTGGTGGACTTAAGTGCAAGAAAATAAAACTTAAGGGACCCCTCTGTAATTTTCGATTTTTGGGATCAACTCAGGTTCAAAAATTATTTTTTTGACATTTTAATAAAGTTTTAAGAGTTTTTAGATAAATAAAATCAACCCTTAAAAGCCCAAGGACTAGATTGTAAAATTTGAGAAGTTTAAGGGCTATTTTGCAAATTTCGAATCTGTACCAGACCCTAATTTTAAAATTTGAAATTTTAACTCTTAAGGGACTGAAATAACATATTTTAAGTGTATTCCAAAAATCCAAGTGTTTAGAGCTTGGAAAGTAATTTTATAAAACTTGAGGGACCAAATTGTAAAAGATTAAACTTGAGGACCCAAATGAAATTTCCAGGACTTATACACCCATGTACCGAAATACTAATTTACCTATAACATAATTATATTTTGGACCCAAGGTTCAAATTTCATAACAATTGGACCCTAAAAAGCCTTAAAGGCAATTATTTCAAAATGGGACAAAAATGAGATTTTCAAAAGTTGAGGACCTATACTTATGACGTTTTAAAACGCTTTTGTCCCAATATCCCACTAACCTTAGTGACATTTTCCAACTGGAATCACATTAGAAGCCCTTCCTAGGTTTGTGAGTTCCGATTATTTTAAACTTAGGGCCCGAAATGACAATTTTAATAATTTTGGGGCCAATGTGAGAATTTTATAAAAACTCGACCTCAAAACTTTAAAAACCTGAATCTCTGGACAATTTAGAGAATTTAGAACCGACCTCATAATTTTTCAAGGTCGGGACATTTATTTATTTAACTTTTAACCCCAAAAGTATTGGTTTTGACAAAACGGGGCTAATTGTAAATTTTATTTTTATAAGGACATAACTCAAATTATTTTCTTTTAAAGAAACAGCCCTGACTCTCTTACTTTAATATTTAACTAAAATATTTTAATTTCTCAAAAAAAAAAAAAAAAATCCCTTGACTTATCGGATCGTCTTGACTATTAATACCCGATCGCGGGCGACTTCCTCGTCTAGCGATTTCGAATCTATAACGGACTTATGTTCCTCCTAATACTTAAGATATCGAAGACTACTTATCCTCCCGATAATCATCTTCATCCAAATAACTCCACCAACGCCATAATTACCTTACGCAAACTTTCAAAACTTTTCATGAACTCGCTTCCCGAATCAATAATACTCGATTGCTGGTTGACTACATGAACTTGTGTTTACTTTCCCCGCTGAGTCAACTTGGTGTGTCGAGCTCACAAATCGGAATGGATACGTCGGGGATGGGCAAGGCGGCTCATTTGCTATTCCACTCTTCCTACCCCATCGTCCTAATCCCGCAACCGAGGGACGGAGTTTGTCCAAGGGAAGCGGGTCGTAGTACTTGAGGTATAATCATGATTATGACAAATCAGAGCCTCTAGCTCAGCTCCACTTGTGGATTTTGTCTTTGCCTACGGAGCGATAAGGTGACAGTCTTGGACCATCTTGCTCGGGAGTTACAAGGAAGAAACGAAGGAATCATTTGTCCCGATCCACACGATTCTCGAGTTAATCGGACCCGCTTTGGTTGGCGCTACAAACCGCACGCAACCGCTACTTGTATTGCATAGGTTGGCGCTACAAATCGTGACGCAAAACCGCTACTTGTCTTGCATAGGATTGGCGTTACAAATCCGTGCGCAATCCTCCCCGTCTGCTTGAACCATAGTGCTGCGTGACCACGAACTATTTTCTTAAAACTATATAAGTATGTTACTTAATATATTTATCACGACGCTTGTGGATGTGTGTGAAATCATGCATCATCTCTCACGCGTTTTCATACACTAAATTTCTCGCATTAACTATTTATATCGCCACACTTGCACACGATCACCCCATCCACCGAGATTTCTGTCTCATTCCCTCCTCGTTTTCTAACCTTTAGATGAAGAGTTCGGCAAGACATCGAACCTACCGCATTGAATCCCTATCCGTGATGTGGAGCGACAATTCCTTTTACTTTTATTTGTTGTTGGACTCTTTCATTTATTTTTGTTTGACTGTAAGTTAATTCGAGATAATCTTTTGGGTTGTATTCGGATACCGCCGACTTTAAGATTATGTCTCAGTACTCGTGTTTATTTTAATTCTTGCATTAGACTCTATTTCACTTGGAGTTTGGTATCTTTGGTTTAGATCATTGATTTATTTATTTGTTTAAGTGATTGATCGTTGTCGCGTCACGTTTGGGGCGTGATGATTTATGGTATCAAAGCTCGGCTAGTGAGATGGAAACTTACACCGAGCTAACCCAGGATAGGACCCTGATTGTGTTGGGTAGTACCGTGACTTGACTAATTAAGCGTGATATCGATTTCAAAAATGGCATAGAACCATATTATTGATGTTAGGTTAAGCTAAAATTTATACTTGGAGAATCCATAGTCATACTTGATTTGACTTAGTTGACTTTGACTCGACTTTCCTTAGTCATTATTTCCTTGTTCTCCTTATCTTTCCTTTGCATCCGTCTAATCCACCTCGCTTTATTTGACAGGATGGAGCCAACTCCCAACCTGGTGGGGCGTGATCGGCTTCGTTTTGAACGGGATCATTATAAGGCCTTAGAACTTCATTGGCGCCCCAGGTATTCCTTCCCGAATCCGAGCTTACCAGGAACGACAATGCACTCGTGAACTAGGACACCTTCGACAAAGAGTCAAGAGGAGAAGAATAACCTTACTCTCCTCGTTAAAGATCGCGAGGACACCATCCGCGCTCGCGAGATCGATTCAATTGATCCAGAACGCTGGATAATACTCGCGATAAGGTGGAACGTGCGAGGAAGGTCGCACGAAGTGGAGAATGGAGGCGCACGCGTCAAGAGACACCATAGGACGCCATGAGGAGACCATCAACAAACAAATGCGATAATCGAGGAACTCACGCATGCCTTAGCCTGGCGAGATGCGGCTCGGAGGCCGCCTTTAGCGGCCAATGCGCCACCATTGCCACCGCCCGAGGCGAACCAATGCTCGACCTGGAGGCCGATAATGAAGAGGATCCCGAGGAGGATCTGAAGAAGACCACAAGAGGATCCCGATGAGGATCCAATGGAAGATGTAGAGCCCGAGGCGCTTGAAGCCGCCCCACTCGAAGATGCTCCGGGACTAGAACAGTGGCCAGATTTCGCCAACTGGCCTAATGCTGAGGTGCTACCTCAGCCCGATCAAGTTCCGATTCTGGACGAGGCCGCTAGTGATGATGACGGCGACCTCACTGAATAGATAGCTTTTGTAATAGATAGTATCAGGCGCATATTACTTTTCTGTTGTATTTTGCTTTTCGTTGTACCATGATTTCGGATTTACCATTGATTCTGTATTTGTGTTGTATGAACTCATTGGATGTATTCAAATTTTCACGTTAATGGATATATCCTTTTACTTATTCTATGTCTTGTGCACTTGTGTGGATCTCCTTGCGATATAACTTGTCTTACGCGAATATTTATTGGAATCATTCATTTTGTATTGTAGCTAAGCTCCGGATTCATGGTGAAATCGGGGGACGCGGAGACCCCGCCGTATACCCCAAAGGAACGATGATGCGCAAAGGGATCGGGCACCCTCCCCGAATTGCCACCACCTCCTCCGCCAATCGCATGAGATAACCTAATCGCAATAGCCTTTGCAGCGAGATATTAGTTTTCATGAGGCAACAAAGCGGAGCCTCGTCGGCCCTAACCATGAACCTACTCGAGAGACGAATGACCGCACCTTGGAGCGGTTTTTACGATCGACCCCGACCTTCTTAGGGGAACCCGATGACGTGAAAGCGTAAGAATGGATCGGAAATCGAGAATATCTTCAATGCTCTCCAATACTCGGGAACAAAAGGTTACGCTCGCCGTGTTTCGACTAGAATCACCGCTCGAGATTGGTGGAGAACAGTTGAGAGAAAGTGGGAACAGGATCAAATAGATAGGACATGGGAAAATTTCCTGGTTGAATTCAATGAGCAATACATACCCCAAGTCGTGAAGGAGGCACGCACGATGATGATTCCATAAGTTGAGACAGGGGAACATGTCTCGTGGCCCGATGAGTCCATTCCATCGGTTATCCAAATATGCCCCAGAACAATCAAAGCCTGAAGAAGAGGACAAATTGTATAAGTTCACACGGGGATCAAGCGAACTCCTTAAACAACTTTTGATCGTTGAAATAACAACATACTCACCGCATGAAAAGCGCTCTCCGCATTGAGTCGGGACTTAACCGCATTGGTCGATTCAATTTGAATAGGCCATCGAATGATCTCAAAAGGACAAGGACAACCATCAAGGCCGCTGTTAAAATTCGAAAGGGGCCATTGTTAAGCGAGAAAAAGGAAAGGACCGTCTGGAAAAAAGCCAAGTATGTACACATTGCCAAAAACCGGTCATATCGCTAATGATCACATTGGCGTAAACATGGAAGGTGTTTACGCTGTGTGGTAGCAATCAACACCACCAAGGATTGTCCAAATACGAAGACCTACCAAACAGTGCAACCACGTGCTGGCTAACGGCCAGGGTAACGGCGAGGATGCCTGCTCGAGCATTTGCACTAGCCGGGACATGAGGCTCCTGGGAGGCAACAGACGTGGTGGAAGGTACGCTTCTAGTATCTAGTCATTACGCTAAAGTACTATTTGACCCTGGATCAACGCATTCATTTGTCGCACCCCATTTCGTACACAAGTTGCATACATGCATGGAACATATGCCTATAGGTTTAGAGGTATCCACTCCTATGGGCGCAAGCCGATAATGAGATATTATCTATAATGCATGCGAAGTTAACATTGATGAGATAAATTTCCCTGCTGATTTGATCTTGCTGCCTATATCTGAATACGACATTATATTGGGAATGAACTGGTTGTCTCCGCACACCATGCACAAATGGACCGCCATCGCAAGTCCATTAAACTATGTGAACCCGATAAGCCCGAAGTGGAAATTTCGGGAAGAGCACGAGTTAAGATTGCCCCATCATTTCAAAGAATGAAAGCGAGGAAGCGATCACTAGAGGGGCACAAGGGTACTTGGCGTTTGTAATTAACAAACCTAAGGTTGAGACACAAATTAATCAAGTACCTATAGTATCGGAATATACAGATGTATTTCCACAAGAACTCACCACCGTCCCTCCCGGATAGGGAAGTTGAGTTCACCATCGGTATTACCAGGAACCGCCCCAATCGCTTGGCCGTATAGAATGGCTCTGTTGAGTTACAAGAGTTGAAGACACAATTACGTGAAGCTTATGGATGTAGGATTTATTCGACCAAGTCGTCTCTCTCGGGCGCCGTCTTATTTGTCAAAAAGAAAGATGGCACATTAAGATCGTGTGTATAGACTATCGCGGACTTAACGGCGTGACCATCAAGAACAAATATCCCCTCCCGAGGATAGACGAATCTGTTTGATCAACTTCAAGGAGCGGCGGTGTACTCGAAGTTTGATTTACAACAAGGATATTATCGATTAAAGATCCGGGAAGAGGGCGTTTCCAAAACAAAGATTTCGGACGGATATGGACACTACGAGTTTGTAGTGATGCCTTTGATCCTCGACAAATGCACCAAAGAAATGTTATGGATCTAATGCATCGAGTCTTTCAACCTTATTTGGATCAATTCGTAGTGATATTCATTGATGACATACTCGTATACTCTAAGTCTAAAGAGGGAGCATGAGCGTCATCGAAAATTGTTTTAGAGACACTACGAGCACAAGCTATATGCCAAATTCAAGACAAGTGCGAATTTTGGCTTAGTGAAGTCGCATTCTTGGGACACATAGTATCCGACCGGGATCGCCGTAGATCCTTCGAAAGTCTGACAGTGGTTGAATGGAAGCAACCCAAGTCCGTAACGGAGATCGAAGTTTCTTAGGACTAGCTGGGTATTATCGTAGATTTATCCAAGATTTCTCCAAGATAGCTCGACCACTCACTCGACTAACCTTAAACAAGTCAAGTTTGAGTGGAATGACAAGTGTGAGGCTAGTTTCAAGAGTCAAGAAACGACTTACTACACTCCGTCTTAGCCCTTCCAAAGGGAACAAAAACTTTGTCGTCTACAATGACGCATCAAAGGAAGGACTAGGAGCACTCATGCAAGGAAAGGTCATTGCTTACGCATCACGGAAACTCAAGCCGTATGAAGCCATTACCCAACGCATGACTTGGAATTGGCAGCTATAGTGTTCGCGTTAAAGAAATGGAGGCACTATCTCTACGAGCAACATTCACGGTTTACCACTGATCATAAGAGCCTAAAGTATCTATTCTCTCGGAAGGAACTCAATTTGAGGCAACGGAGATGGATGGAGTTAATAGAAGATTATCACTTTGATATTCAATACCATCCCTGAAAGCTAACGTAGTAGGCGACGCCTTGAGCGAGGAAGGCGAGTTTAGCTAGACTAATGATTCGAGAGTGGAGATCATTAGAAGAATTGAGCACTGAATCCGATAAGAACCAAAAGATCAATTTCATGTGCTAATATTTGATTAAACCCGATCTCTTGAACGAGATCAAAGTAACACAGGGGGATTGACGTGCAACTTCAAAAACTAAAAGAGAAGATACTCAAAGGAGAAAGATCGAATTCTCGATCTAAGATGGAGTCATCGATTTGGAATAGAATTTGTGTACCGAGTGATGAGCAACTTAGGAACAGAATCCTTTCGTAAGCACACCGTTCGAAATACACTATACATCCTGGAGGCAACAAGATGTATAAGGACTTGAAGCAAAGATTCTTGGTGGGTAAACATGAAGAACCACTGGTAGCGAGTTCGTTGCGAGATGTTTGACTTGTCAACGAGTAAAAGCCGAACACCAACGACCATCCGGTTTATTACAACCGCTGAGAATTCCCGAGTGGAAATGGGAACACATAACGATGGACTTCGTGACGGATCTACCAAGAACCGGACATTTGAGGCGATGATGCTTTATTTGGGTAGTCGTAGACCGACTCACGAAGTCTGCACATTTCTTACCCATGAAGAAAACCGACAGACTTGCGAAAACTTGCGCAAATTTACATCCGAGATCATCCGATCGCATGGAGTGCCACGACATAGTGTCAGCAGAGACCCGGTTTTGTCTCCAGTTAAATGCGAAATGCTTACATGAGAATTGGGTACCTCGCTAAGTTTAAAGACAAGAAAGACATCCGCAAACCGATGGCGGTCTGAGCGAACGATTCGACCCTGGAAGACATGTTGCGAGCCCGCACATTGGATTTCCAAGGAAGTTGGGATTCGCACTTACCATTGGCCGAGTTTGCTTATAATAACAGCTTATCGTGCCACGATTGGGATGGCACCCTCGAAGCTTTGTATGGACGAAAGTGTAGATCCCTCTACACCGGGAGATTGATGACCAATGGACTCAAGGAGAAACGGAAGTCACCTCGATTCCAAAGGTCGACTTAGTTCGGAGGCCATGGAGAAGGTCAAGTTGATCAAGGAACGAATCCGTCCGGAGCCGCCAAAAGAGTTACGCGGACAAGAGGAGAAAAGACTTGGAATTTGAAGTCGGAGATGAGGTATTTCTCGGACTATTGCCACGAAAAGGATTGATCAATCCAAGGAAAGGGGGCAAATTAGTCCGAGATATATTGGACCTTACAAAATTTTGCGAGAGGATCGGAAAGTTGGCCTGCTGAGACTTGAGTTACCTAGACAAGATGCGGGAATGCACGATGTATTCCATGTGTCGAGACCGAAAAAGTATCAACCGGATCCCGAGCATATCATCACTCGTGATGCTCCTCCTCTAATGGAGAATTTATCTTACACCGGAACCAATCGTAATCATTGACCAAAGATCGTCGGTTCGTATGAGAAAATTCCAATGGTTAAAGTTGTATGGCGACACCACAACCGAGACGAAGACGCAAACATGGGAAATGGAAGAAGACATGAGGAATCAATATCCGTTGTTAAGAAGAGAATTTGGGGACCAAATTCTTTTAAGGAGGGGAGAATGTGAAGCCCTCGATTTTTATTCGAACATGTACTTATATCACGTATCGTCTTTGTACTATTTGTCAATTCTACTGCAGCGTCGCTTTGACGGGTAAATATTAATGATAAATATATTTCGTCTTTAATTTCCCTTATTTATTTTTGTGATCATAATCATTTATTAATTTTATTTCACAATTATGATCACTCGATCGATCATCATTATTATTATTTGTGTACCCATTAGTCACCTTAGAATCTTTAGAGACTATTTATTTTAGAGGTTTAAACCTTATAGAATTAAGAATTCGATTTAGATTAAGTGATCATGAGACTTATAAGTGATCAAGGAAATCACTAATTATTTTGGAGATTGGTATTATTCACCTATTATCATCAATTTTGGGACATAAAAATAAAATATGGAATTACCACAAATACCCTCTTAAGGGACGGTCATGAGATGAATTTTGGTGTAGAAATATCTCCCAACTCTTGTACATGTACACCTTGTGTATTCATCTTGTGTATTTTTACACCATTAATTCAAATCTTATACACCATATCTTATACACCAATTCTTTAATATTAAATCATCCAACATGTTGGAGGCTTCCCAACACCCCATGCCAACATTCCTCTCTATCCTTGCAATTGCATTCTCCCATGCAAGACTACACCTTGACCAAAGTCCTTGTCCCTCATGCTTACTACAATTTACAAGACTTGGAACAAAAAACAAAAATCTCTCTCCCTCATACTCTCAAAAATCGGCCATTAGGCCATAATACACTAGAAATTTCATTTTGTACCCAACACCTTCATCTCTCAAACCTTTCATCCTCCTTCTCACCAAGAAATCCTCCTACATCTCTCTCTACAATTTTCTCCTCTTCTCTTAAACACTTAGTAAAAATTCAAGAACTTTCCTTCTACTCCATCACAAAAAATTCGAACACCTCACTACACAAGGTAAGAAATTTTGTTCCTCTTCTTGTCTTGATATCATCTAGCTATCTCCTCTCACTTACTAATGTAAGTTTGGATTTTTATTTTTGAGGTTTACATAGAAGACTTGGAAGATACTAAGAGTCTCACCATCACCTTGAAGAGGACTTCTAGACTTGAAGAAATTTGAAGAATTTGGACAATGAGGTAAGAAATGGGATTTTCGGTACCTTCTTCTTCTCCCCCTATTAATTTCGAATTTTAACACCAAAATTATCATTTTGAGGTGATTAGGGGTGACCTTGGAGCTTTGTTTAAGTGGTGATCAAGTTCTTAAGAGACCATCAAATTTTGACTACAACTTTCAACTACACAAGGTAAGTGTGGTACCTTTGGCCTATTCCTTCTCTTTTTCCTCCTTGGTTCAAATCTTCATTTTTCTAACTCAAAACTCCTTGTATTATTGGACTTAGGGGTCTGCCTTAAGTGAGGATTAAAATCCTCAAGGTCTTGTGACACCACTTTACACCAATCAACCGAACAAACAAGGTGGGTGGAAAAATCCTTTCAACTTCTAGGTGTTTTAATTCATAAAAATGCATGTAGTATTTTGTTATTGAGCATTTGAGATATATATTATGTATTGCATGCTATTTTCTTGTATCAAGTTGGAAAAATTTCTCAAGTGTTGCTCAAAATGCGATTTACCGAAAATTAGGACATACATGTACACTTTATTGTCATATTTGATAAATTCTTGTATGAGATGGATATGTATGTTTATGACTCTTGAAATCTATGTTTTGTATGGCCTATAACCTGGACAAGTCGAGCATAATTGATTAAATTTCGATTTTTGGACTTAAAATGCAAAAATGGAAAGTTGGTGGACTTAAGTGCAAGAAAATAAAACTTAAGGGACCCCTCTGTAATTTTCGATTTTTGGGACTGAACTCAGGTTCAAAAATTATTTTTTTGACATTTTAATAAAGTTTTAAGAGTTTTTAGATAAATAAAATCAACCCTTAAAAGCCCAAGGACTAGATTGTAAAATTTGAGAAGTTTAAGGGCTATTTTGCAAATTTCGAAACTGTACCAGACCCTAATTTTAAAATTTGAAATTTTAACTCTTAAGGGACTGGAAATAACATATTTTAAGTGTATTCCAAAAATCCAAGTGTTTAGAGCTTGGAAAGTAATTTTATAAAACTTGAGGGACCAAATTGTAAAAGATTAAACTTGAGGACCCAAATGAAATTTCCAGGACTTATACAGCCCATGTACCTGGAAATACTAATTTACCTATAACATAATTATATTTTGGACCCAAGGTTCAAATTTCATAACAATTGGACCCTAAAAGCCTTAAAGGCAATTATTTCAAAATGGGACAAAAATGAGATTTTCAAAAGTTGAGGGACCTATACTTATGACGTTTTAAAACTGCTTTTGTCCCAATATCCCACTAACCTTAGTGACATTTTCCAACCGGAATCACATTAGAAGCCCTTCCTTTGTGAGTTCCGATTATTTTAAACTTAGGGCCGAAATGACAATTTTAATAATTTTGGGGCCAATGTGAGAATTTTATAAAAACTCGACCTCAAAACTTTAAAACCTGAATCTCTGGACAATTTAGAGAATTTAGGAACCCGACCTCATAATTTTTCAAGGTCGGGACATTTATTTATTTAACTTTTAACCCCAAAAGTATTGGTTTTGACAAAACGGGGCTAATTGTAAATTTTATTTTTATAAGGACCTAACTCAAATTATTTTCTTTTAAAGAAACAGCCCTGGACTCTCTTACTTTAATATTTAACTAAAATATTTTAATTTCTCAAAAAAAAAAAAAAAAAATCCCTTGACTTATCGGATCGTCTTGACCTATTAATACCCGATCGCGGGGCGACTTCCTCGTCTAGCGATTTCGAATCTATAACGTGACTTATGTTCCTCCTAATACTTAAGATATCGAAGACTACTTATCCTCCCGATAATCATCTTCATCCAAATAACTCCACCAACGCCATAATTACCTTACGCAAACTTTCGAAAACTTTTCATGAACTGCTTCCCGAATCAATAATACTCGACTGCCTGGTTGACTACATGAACTTGTGTTTACTTTCCTGCTTGAGTCAACTTGGTGTGTCGAGCTCACAGTCGGAATGGATACGTCGGGGATGGAACCGGCTCGAATTTTGCTATTCCACTCTTCCTACCCCATCGTCCTAATCCCGCAACCGAGGGACGGAGTTTGTCCAAGGAAGCGGGTCGTAGTACTTGAGGTATAATCATGATTATGACAAATCCGAGCCTTGCTAGCTCCACCGTGGATTTTGTCTTTGCCTACGGAGCGATAAGGTGACGTGCCTCTTGACCATCTTGCTCGGGGAGTTACAAGGAAGAACGAAGGAATCATTTGTCCGATCCACACGATTACTGAGTTAATCGGACCCGCTTTGGTTGGCGCTACAAATCCGTGCGCAACCGCTACTTGTATTGCATAGGTTGGCGCTACAAATCCGTCTGACGCAACCGCTTACTTGTCTTGCATAGGATTGGCGTTACAAATCCGTCACGCAATCCTCCCCGTCTGCTTGAACCATAGTGCTGCGTGACCACGAACTATTTTCTTAAAACTATATAAGTATGTTACTTAATATATTTATCACGACGCTTGTGGATCGTGTGTGTGAAATCATGCATCATCTCTCACGCGTTTTCATACACTAAATTTCTCGCATTAACTATTTATATCGCCACACTTGCACACGATCACCCCATCCACCGAGAGATTTCTCGTCTCATTCCCTCCTGTTTTCTAACCTTTAGATGAAGAGTTCGAAGACATCGAACCTACTGCAGATTGAATCCCTATCCGTGATGTGGAGCGACAATTCCTTTTACTTTTATTTGTTGTTGGACTCCTTCATTTATTTTTGTTTGACTGTAAGTTAATTCGAGATAATCTTTTGGGTTGTATTCGGATGACACGCCGACTTTAAGATTGTAATCAGACTCGTGTTTATTTTAATTCCATTGCATTAGACTCTATTTCACTTGGAGTTTGGTATCTTTGGTTTAGACTGTTGATTTATTTCTGTTTAAGTGATTGATCGTTGTCGCGTCACGTTTGGGGCGTGACAAATGTAGTGAAATCCTATTGGTGCTAGGATCTTCATTATATGATTTCTAATTTTTTTTGTGAGTGGAATTTAGATTATGTGGTTAAATATCTGCTAAGGTATATAATCATTAGATTTTAAATTTTTTTTGCGTATAATGTAAAGAGAAGAAATTTTTTGTCAGATGCTAATAAAAAACACAATTAATCAACAATGTGCTCATAATCAAAATATTATTGCAAATCGATTTCTTAAAGTAGAAAAATATTAGTGATTTCAACAAAACAGCTAAAACTCAAATATAATCAAGTAATAATGTCAAATCAAGTAATAATATGGTTCAAAAAACCATTCTAATCATCCTTGTCGTCTTTCTTCTTGATAATACTCTTTAATTTTTTGCAAGTGGTTGAGGATGATAATTCCTCAAGTAATGCATGCTTAGTAGCAGAAGTTTCGACCCCTTTGCTTGTTTTCTTGACACCTTTGTTTGGCGTGTTAACCTCATCCTTTGATGAATAACCCTAAAACATAAAAATAAAAACAGGATTAACAAAAGTTAAAAGAATTGTATAGTTTAAAACTAAGAAAATGCATTTAAAATTCAATATTTAATCTACCATTTTAATAAACAAACATTGAAAAAATCAATACCTTCAACTGTGATGAATCATCTCGCTTGAAGCTTTGAAAAGAAGTTCGACTCTAATTTTTTTAATAATTTTAGTATACAATTGCTAAAGATACAAAGAAGAAATAATATTTCAACATACCTGACTCTAAAAAACAGAGCAACCATATTTTGAAATCAAAGAAGGATCATTTGTAAGCTTGACAACTGTAAATTCTCATGTATAATTTGAAGTTGCTCGACTTGATTTGCACTTTGAATAATATTTTTTATCAAGCAAATGAACAAATTTCCTCGGAATCTCATCGATGTTTTGTTTCTTAGAAAAAACAAATTCATAAAAAAAACAAATGTCATAAAATACGAATAATAAAGAAAAATGAAAGTACAAAAAATCAATAATTAAGCAAATAAAAATAAAATTACCTACATGGACTCCTCCCTAAATAATGTGCAAGGCTTGCCTATCAAAGTGTCGCAATCTCTGTCCTAACAAAGTAGAGATGCACAGGCTGTCTCATCCACAATTTGAAATTGTAATTTGTACCTAAAAATACCAAACGATGTTGACTGTCACATTTCGCACAATACAATTGTTCACCAGCTTCTTCAAGTTTCTTTAGGTATTTATTGCAAGAAAGGTACCACCATTCTCCAATAAAAGAAACTATCTTTGCACAAATCCGAATCTCCCAACCTATTGTAAAATGATAAAAATAAATAATATTTAATATATTGTGAATAAAGAAATATATTAATAATTTTGTTTTTTGGTATAAAAGTCAAAATTGCAATCTCTCCTCTTGTATATAATCGATCTAATGTCCTAAAAGAAGAGTTTTCAGACTCTAAATCCTCCACAATAGTTCGAGCGGAAGGAGTTGTGACATAGTTGATGGACTAGTCTATGTGTTGTGTTCATGAATCCTAAAAATGAAAAAAACAATTACTTGTAATTAATCAAAATTTAAAATACAACAAAAAAACAAATTTCGATTAATTTTTTACCTCTTTTTAAAATCAATGATTTCTTCAACGCTGTGTCCACAATCATCTTTGTAACATGAAACAAATTCAAACCTTCACTTGATCTCAAAAAATTGTTAACAAAATCATAAGCCCAAACTAATAAATATTTAATTTATAATTTGATTTTGTAATAATATATACATATTCAATATTACCTCTCGAATACCTTTGCCCGACACTTCCTGCAAAGATAATAACAATAGGCCCTAAGCTTTGCGTCTCAAGATGTTTTAAGATCATATCTACATAATCCTCCCAGTGTGCAACATATAATTGTCCCTGGAAATTAAATATTTAAAAATTTGTATTTGAAATATAATATTTTAAACATTTTGTTTTCAATTTATTTATAAAATTTTACTCCAAAGCTTTTAGTGTCGATTCGATGAATTTGGTAATCGTCCCCGCAAACTCTTTGTTGCATGCGGCATCGCATGATAGACACTACCCTTCCAATTACATCCGAAAATTTTAACAATCTTATGCTATGAAAAATATCATTATTTAATCATTGCATGAATACAATAAATTTAGAAATATATAAAGCTCATACCAAAAAAGAAATGTGTCTCATCAACACTCTCAAGATTAGACAATTCAGAGAAATTCTTGAAATTGAATAATAATCTTGGAAACAAATTATCAAACATTTCAAAAACATGAGTTTTGACACAAAACATTATCTTGTGCTTGGTTGTGATGGCTTTGTACTTGTCGGTTTGGTTAGCAACAATAAATTCGCGAATGGTATAAACACGGCCTTCTTTTTCAAAATCTTTTTGAACCGGTCAATCTGAAAATGTCTCACGTTCCATGAATTCGATCGCCCTACAAAAGAAATTTGATCGCTTAATATATGTAAAATTAAACGAAGAATTATGTAAATGCATGTTACCTCATTTTGTCGTGAAAGACACATTCGAGACTCGTATTTGATTTACGTCATTGTATGCGGGCTTTTCATACAATTGAATAAGATGAAGCTTTACAACCTATTGCGTTTTGTCATACTCAAATCACGAAGAGAGTTATCATGGGTGCCATTGATATTGATAGGATAGATTAATTTTTCACAGATTGTATTTTAGTTTCTGTCGCATTTCGGAAGTTCGTTTTGAATGCGATGGTTTATGATGAAATTGAATGACATATATATAGGTGAGAAATTAGACTATTTTTGGAAAATTAAATTTTACTTAAATTAAATTTAATTCGTTTATTTTTGTTTTATCTCCAAATTTCAAGACAAAATTAATTGAATTACGCTTTATATTTTACTTGGCCATAATCAAAAATATTTTCTTCATATAGATTCGGTGAAATTGGAAGTCGAATTTGTTGTGATTAATTAAGAATTGAATACAATTGTCACACGAGAATTAGATTTCGTATGTAATTGAGTTGCCAAAATCAAAATATTTACTTATTGTAATTAGGTATATTTGGAAAGTCTTTTTGATGTAATTAATTTATTATTGGAAAGTTATTTTTAGTTAAGAACCAATTATGTAATATTTGTTTGATTGTCAAATTTCTGTATTTCCATTTGAGTGAAACTTGCGCCCTATTTTTGAGTTTGCCTTATTATCGCACATCTAATGGAAACGTTAATTTTCTCGCAATCAAAAATTAAAGAAAGTCAAATAATTTTATATGGAAACTTTACATTATTACCTCAATTACTTAATAAAATAATAATTAAGGAAAGTTGAAAATTGAATTAGATGGCCACAATCAACAAGAATGTATAAGTTTAGAAATTATCTTACTAATAAATCTATAATTCCAAAAATCGGATTCATAAAATCGGTGACAACTAACCATTAAATAAATGCCTTTTTAATTTAACCAAAAACGTATTTTACAAATTTAGCAAGAGGTACATGGGCGAAAAATAAAATTAGCAAAAGGTTTGTTATTATATATAGATATGATTTCCGCAAATAAGATGTCTATAGAACTTGAATTTACTCTTTAATACATAGTAATCAATTAACCAATTCAAGATTTTAAGGAAAACAATTTTAATTCACCTTATAAAAAAGGACATACAACATCCCATGCATTAATTTTTCCTAAAAATCTGTATAACATAAATATACATATTGTAGTTAATGTTTTTAAAAAAGAAAAAATAGAATAATGAATTTCACAATTTACGATATAGAAATTATAGAACTTTCCAAGCTTAGAGGGCGTTTGGCTAAGCTTATTTAAAACATCTTATAAGTTCTTACGTCTTATAAGATGTTTTTAGAGCTTATAAGATGTTAGATCTAATTTTAAAAATAAGTTGTTAAAGTTTTTGGATAAAATAAGATGGTAGATCTTTTAAGATGTCGAAATGGCGGTTTTATAATTAAAATAGTCAAAATTAAAGGAGGTTGATGAAATAAGATCTTATTTTGAAACAACGTTGGGGATTCTCTACCTTTTAAAAACAACTTATAAGCTCCTAACATCTTATTTTGGGAGCTTATAAGATATTTTTAAAAAGGATTACCAAACAAATTTAAAGAGCTTATAAGCTCTCAAACATCTTATGAGATATTTTGAAGAGTTTATAAGCTCAGCCAAACATCCTCTTAATCATATAATAGGCCGTGTATCAATAGACACCATTGTTTTGGCCACTGAATTTATTAAACTTTCCAAACTTAATCATATCACGTGTTTTGCGTCAATATTATATGTCGATACATAGTATTGTAACCAAATTGTTTTTACTCTTTATATGAATAAATTTTCACTTTAATATTGATTTTTTTTTTTTTTGCTTTTTCATCACATAATAATAGATTCTTATTATTCTGAAAAGTTAAATTTATTTTTTTTCTAAAATTATTAGATCGTAATTGTAATTTTGTATATAATCAAAACTAATAGTTGTTTAAGAAATAAAATCTACATATATATAAACACAGTGACATTTATAAATGGTAGGAAAATTTTCTCGCCCATTTCACCTTTCTAAATCTAGAAAATATTGAATTATTATTAAAAAAACGTATTGAGTGATAAAAAATGGTAATTAAATTTTGTCAACAACGTGTAATAGAAATGCTAAAATTTTGGGTAAGTTTTAATGATTTAGGTAATATTATTTTAACAACTGAATTATAATTTTAAAATTTAAAAAATATAATTTCTTATTTATTCAGTAAATCGAATTTTCATTGTCAGCATAATTAGGGCGAGTCCTAATTATTAAGGTAAAATTATTTTGATAACTATTTTTATGCTTCCTTAATTTAAAAACTTAAATTTTCTTATTTTCACATAATTTATAATTTAAAATTATGTAATGATCAAAATACTCCAAGATAAATCTAAATATTATTTGATAAAACTGACAAAATAAAAATAAAAAACACAAAATAAATTAAATAAATTCAAAAACTAGTATATAAGATCTATAAAATATTCAATAAATCTAAAATTATCAAAGAATTGACAAAATTATATAAATAAATAAAAAATTAAGAAATAAATCCTTGAAATTATCAAATAAATCTAAAATTTATTTGATAAGTCATAAAATCATATGATAAAATCTAAACATTATTAAAATAAATCAAAAAATATCTATAATAAAAAATAAATCAATAGATAAATTCAAATATAATCATTTACATTTAAAATTATTCTATAAAATTAAAAATTATCAAATAAAATATAAGGCTATTTAAATAAATGAAAAACAATGATATAAAATATTAAATTATTTAATACATCATACTTTCTAAATTTTAAAAATTATAATTCCCTATTGTTAGTAAATCTATTTTTTACCTTAGCATAGTTTGGGTCAATTCTAATGATTAAGATAAAAAATATATATTTTTTATACTTTCTTAATTTAAACATCTGATTTTTGCTATTTTGATTAAATTGATTATCATAAATTTTCATAGATTTATAATTGGTAAGATTTTAGACATAATGTAAATCTAAATTTAATAGGTACTATTTGTTTTTTATTTTTCCCACAACAATTAGTATTTATTTTGTTTAATTTCTTAGAAAATCATAATTCTTGCCGTATAAATATAATCAAATATCTCGTAATTATCAAACATGAAAAAATCAAACAATATACTACACTCGTTCTAATAATATAATACAAATATGGAAAACAAGATTACAATTTCAAAACTGACTTAAAACATAAATAAATATAATATATAGCACAAAATGAGCCAAAATATATATTTAAATTTAAATATTCATAAAGGAGATTTACATATATTCAAATTTGCATTATATAGCGATTTTAGAAATAAAATCAATATACATATATATGGATTTTGTAGAAATAAATGTTGCATATACTTTTTGGATATAATGTAAGTAAAAATTGTTTACATAAAAAAATCTATTTATTTGTTCATTATCCAGGCTATATTTATTAGTTAATCTAAAAAAAAAAAATTATTTGATGCTGCCTTTTAGGGCAGATCAATCCAAGTAAAAGTTTCTGAATTAGTCCAAGTCTTCTTCTCCCCAAGCAGGAAGATTTTTCTCCCAAAATCGGAAGTCTTCTGCTGGGAACTTGTCTGCACACACGCAAACATTAGATGGGCCCTAGGGTTGTCCTAGATAGTCCCTTCCGACACTCAAGTCAACACAGTTAACGGGAGAGAATATAATACAATAAATAAATACTGAATATTATGGAGATTATAACTTATAGATGAAGAGAAGGGACCTTTATATACCCGGGTGATAGGCTTTATCGCCGTGTAGAAAAAATGGCTTGTGGGTCGGATCCCACCTTGTGGGCCAGGTTATTCTATATGTAGCCCATTAATTAATAGGTAATTAATGGGATTAAATCAATATATAAATTGAATTATATATTAATAATAAAAGGATATTTTTCCACCAACATAAGCCTCCCGGCTACCGTCTTTGTGAAAATATGGAGCAAATACGTGGGGAGCTAAATTTATATTGTGTTTAGCTTGTCTTGAGATTCCTTGGTCATTCTTACACAGGACAAGCTTGGGAAGAGAGCTTTGACCATGTCTCCCAAAAATAATATTTCTCTCTCTACTCTTCTTCAATTTTAAGTCTTCTTGCTTGGTAGAACACTTTGAAATTTTCTTGAGAGTTGAGGAAGATGTCCATGGAGAGTTGGAGTGAGGAGTAGCATGACCCAAATAGTGAGGAGAGAGAGAGAAGAGCCCGAGAGTGGGAGGACACCCGAATGTTCCTCCCCACCGTGGGGAAGGGCAAGCCTCTCGGTCTGTTTTTCTTCGCGTGTTTCACCATCTTTTTTAGAGTTTTCTTATATTTCGAGTCGGGTTTCGAATTCAGCCTTTCATCATCTCTACTTGGGAGTTGGGGCATCACTGGCCGGTTAGTTTCTGATTCCATCATTCTGTTTTTGCCTTTGCCCGTGGGCTTTGATATTTTTCCTTTAGCTCTGGTGCTATGTTTGGTTGGTGAGGAAGTCGTAGACCTTCAGTTGGATTCATGCCCAAGTGAAGAGGTTCCCGATGAGGAGTCCGAGAGGGAGAGTCCAGACAAGGCCCCTCGGCCTAAGTATCAGCATAGGCCTCCTCTCGGGTGTCGAGTTGTTGTCCCGGGAGAGTTAGCTAGTAGAGTTACCTCTCGATTTATTCGCAGATTGAGGAGCGATTAGGGCTCCTTCGAGTTCCACATGTTGGCTCAGAGGTTGGGGAATAAACTTACCCATCCGCCCGGGCTTTACAATAGGTATCTCAGATAGTTTCTCCGTTGTCTTCACCATTCCTCCGGATAATTTCCTTGTGGCGATCCTTAGATCGGTAGGGTCATGTGTTAGACAGTGGTTCCCAGTATGTGTGAATACGGGGATATGAATATGCTATCTGAAAATTTGGATATGCATGTTAATGTAGATGGATTTCATTCTCTCTTTTATACTAAGAAGTCTTCAAGTCACCTTCTTTCATTTCTTTCCACGCTCCCAAGGTCAAGTTCTTACGGGCTTCCTTCTCCTGGGGTGGGTGGGAAGGAGGATTTCTTCTTTGTGAGGGACAATGGTTGGGAGCTTCCCCATGAGTGGGTTTCGAGGCCAAGTCACCACGTTTAGTAAGGTTTAGAAGGGGGAGGGGTTGAATAAACCTTACCAACTTTTTGATTTTAGTCCTTTTTAAAATATAACGAGTTAACACAAACAAACTAAGTCCTCGAGGGGCTAACTTGGTTATTCAAATAGAGTTAGTCACTCAGCGACTTCGATAGAGCCGTTGATAGAATAACTCAGTTGTTTAACCTGATCCTTAACTTGGTTGTGTTGGTTTTATCAGCGGAAGACTTAACACCCTTAGATTTGTTTAAACTTGTTTTAACACTTGATTTTAGGTCTTGGTTATATATCGGTTGGATAGCAAATGAATTTAATAAAAGATATCAAGTAAGTGTGCGAAAATATAAAAGTCTTTGAAAAATAAATGACACATCAATTTTTATAGAGGTTCGAAGATGGGGTAATTGTTCTAGTCCTCTCTTCTCCAACTCTGGATGAATCACTTATGTAAAAGATCTGTTTACAAAGTGGTCAACGATCCCAGAGAACGACCTTGATCACACAAGTTGGCTTCTCTTCCGACTAGAACTTCTTCACAAGGCGTGCACCTTGCTACTTGACTCACTTTCTCAAGCTCTTGGATTTGATCATGAAGCCCTCTAAAACTTGATCTTGGTTCGACCTTGAACCTTCCTACAATCCTCCTTGGAAAGTAGACCTTGATTCTTCAAAAGTTTCATCTTCAACGATTTGAAGTTGTCTTTCCTTCACAAAACTTGTGTTGGATCGATTTCCTTCAAGTTTCGGGCTTGAGGATTTGCTTGAATATCTTTGAGAATATTTGCGGTTCTGACTTGAATATTGCTTGCTTGTTCGTAGTTAAGGATCAAGGTAACCTTTTCTCAATGAATTTCCTCGACTTTTTATAGTGAACTTTTAAAAATCACCGTTGAAGAGATAATTGATTTTCAAAAGACACTTGTGTTAAATGAGCTTGTCTTTTCTCGATCTTCAATCTTGAGATGTAGACATTTCACTCGTATTAAATGAATGTGCAGCTTTTCGATTCGACACGAGGTGATCTTCCCCATTAGTTTATTCCTTTTGCACGCTTTCCGGATGAGCACTTTAAGACCGACAAGATGGAAGTATTACTTATTTAAGTAATGTTCTTGACTTCTATGCAATGGATTCATTTGATTAACTCCTCTTGGTCAGTCTTTGCTATATCCCTGTGTGACTTGAGTCCTGCTCCAATCATTTAAAGACTCATTTGTCACTTTCAACTTGTTACTTGATTCTTGAGATGACTTTGGTCGACACTTCACACACACTGTTCCTCGGTGATACATCTTCGGTCAAGTTCTTGATCTCCGTTCTTGGCCATACTCGGTTGTTCCACAATGAGTCTTCACTCGATCTTGATTGACTTTTTTCCGGCATAGGACGATTGACTCGGCTTTTCCACCCTATCTATTACAATGAATATTACAAGGAAAATGGAGTGCCAACTTTCTAGTTTAAGTTTGACATGGCATTCATCAAAATCTATAAAATAAATTCCCAACACGTGGTACTACTACTTCACGTAAAGAGATGTCGGATATCTATAGATCGAAAGGGTTGTTTAAGAGTTTTATTGGATGTTCGAGAGTTTTTGGATACTCAGGAGTGTTTACTTTCTTGCTTTGCTCTTTATCTTTTCTCGCATACTCGACTGTTTTCTGTTTTCTAATATTATATCTTGTTTGTTCCTAAAGAAAGGAGAGTTACAACATTATTGAGTTGATGGCTTTTAACAAAGAAGGAGAAGAAGAAGTAGAAGGCAAATGGAGCATTCTTCTTTGGTAGGAGCTAGAGCGCCCCACCCCCGGTAGGTGGCAAGTGCGGGTCATACCCTCACCACTCGGATGGTAATCGGCATTCTGGTTCTTGTCCTGGGGACGGTGTTGATGTTATTTCTACTTCCCCGTCCTCCTGGGCTCTTCGGGTGGGAAGAGGCGAGGATGGAGCCCGATGTTCGCCAAAAATATTTGGGATCTTACAACCGCAAGTGTACAATGTAGTTTATAGAATAATGGCAAGCAAGGTTGTATCCCCGGGATTGACTACGAAACACTTAGGTTATAATAACATCGCATTCCATTTTTATTGAAAGCGACCCCAATCTAAAGTTTATAAATATCAAAAATAAAAGAAAAATAAATAAATTTGTGGACCCCACAAGTATTTTCAACAACAATGGAAGCAACCTTGGCGGATAATCTCAACATGTTTCTTCAATATTAAATCCAATTAAAGTTTCAATAACTATTCATGCAATTCTATGAGTTCAATTCCTAAGTTAGTCTATTCCTCCTCCCGGGCGGCGCATAAACAATAGATTAATAACAATTGTAGGTCTCCGGCTCGATATGACTATATTAACTCCCAAAAGATGTATGAATTGAATGACTCTCCACAAATGTTGTAGGTCTCCCGAGGCTCGATTCACTGTTTATGTCTGAATCGATTTTTCGTCTTTGTTAGAACTCCTCTTCCGAATTTTGCACTAACAAATATGACGTACTAATTATTGATCGAGATAGAAAGAAATTAAGAATAAGCACTCGAATTCATAAAATAGAACACATGAATTAATTAAGAAAATAATTAATCAAGATTTAACATGAAGATCAGAAAGATTAGCCAAACATTGATAACAAATTCATAGACAAATTCGAAATCAACATTATGACGTCATTTTAAGCACATACAAGAGATCTAAACTACCAAAGAAAACCCCTTCGTGTCGTGAATGGATTCTCTTTCCAAGTCTTCAAGCTCTTGTGCTCCCGTAGATGCGAAAGGCCTTGTGGTGTTCTTCGCGACCTAGCCTCCTCTCTCGAAAAGACATTGGATTTTGTATTCTATGTAATTTGATGTGTTGTATGTAGTATGGATGTTGTTATTTTCATGCAGCCTTTGGGTCCCTTTTATAGATGCTTGGAGAGATCACTTGTAGAGTTGGAGAGAGAGAAGGACACAAAAATCCAAGACAACGCGTCACACGGCCCAGCCGTGTAGCCTCACACGGCCGTGTGGATTTCATCATGATTCACCTCACACGCCGTGTGGCTCTCACACGGTCCGGCCATGCGGCTTGTTTTTTTACGTCCCCTGTTTCTTCCCAACTTCACATGGACATGTCCTTTTTTACACGGGTACTTCACATGGCCGTGTGACATGTTTTTTGTCCAAATTTTCTCATGGGGTCCTCATGAAAGTTGTAGCCGTTTCTCTTAGCATTTTATAGCCACTTGAATCAGCTCAATATAAATTTTGTAGAAAGTTATGAAACAAATACTAAACCTCCTAGTCTTTGAAAAACTGTTAGCGCGTTTGGACATTTTTGAAGGAAATTCTCTTTTGTTTACCTTAGCTCTTGACCTATAATTTGGAACGTGATATCATTTTTTTATCCATTTAGCTCCATTTCCTATAAGTTTACAAGAATATGCGATCACGCCCAACAAAGGAAAACCAAGTAAAATACACCAAATATGTGTGCAAATGCACCAATTATATATCAAAATAAGCCCTTAAATGCACGTATATTTTACATGTATTAAAATCCCCAAACTAAAATCATTATTCGTCCCTCGAAAATTAAGAAAAATAATATCAAGGGGTACAAAGAACACACAAGAACACTAGAAACATTCAATCTCATTTGACTCCATATTCAAGTAAACCATGCAATTCATTATTAATAAAGTCATCATTCACAAGTTCAAGATAAGTAATACTCTCTCGGTACTTGACATTGCGAATCACAAGTAGTAGTAGTGTATCACTCATCTCTCTATGGTAAATGTTTACTCTCAAAATCAACTCAATGAATGTAGAACTACCATGCTTGCAAATTGTCTATCTAACATCTCTACCACTTTAGTGTGCACAATTTAAGAATCAAAAAGAACTTTTCATTTGGTTGTAATGTAGGCTCTTTGGTAAGGGTAGGAAAATTTGGATTAAGTGACTTGACTTGAGCAAATAGAATTTAAGTACACATACTTGCAATTCACTAACCCATTTCAAGATAATACTCATTTGTTTTCAAGATATTTTCTTTTCAATTCAACTCCACCCCTTTTCTCCTTTTTTTTTTCATTCTTAGGCCTTTTTGCCTATTTTCTTTTTCTTTAGCCTCAAGCTCTCAAATTTTCACAATTTTCAGAATTTGTCTTTTCATTCTTCTCCTTGTGCTCAATTTTCTCTTTTCTTCTTGAGAGATTTTCCTTTTTTTTCGAGCTTCATTCCTTCTTCATTCACCTGAATCTTGCTCATCCCTCTTTCTTTTGTCAACTTCCTCTCTTTTTCATAAACTTTTCACATCTCCCCAAACGTGTTCATTTTCTATAAGCTCAGAGAAATTTCACGGATAAATTATTTTTTCAATTTTAAATATCAATGTGGCTAACAATAAAAGTTTTGGCTCAAAATTGGCTAACTAGGGAATCATGAGTTCATAGGTAGGTTTTTGGCTAAGTAGTTAAAACAAAGATGGCCTTAAATTATTTTCAAAAATTGCACATACACATGGCTTCAATGAAGATTCCAAAGCAAGTTCTAGAGTTCTAGCAATCATGAATGACACTCAAGAAAAAAATAAGTTGCATAAGATGAAGCGTTATAGGCACAAAAGCTCACGAGCTTATTTTTCGTAACATGCTCAAATACCCAATTTTTAACTCGTGCCAAACAAATAAAAGACATCTCCTTAACCATTCATCGTATTATTCATAAGAACATGTCATCTCATAAAATTAAATGCTCATAGTAAAAATCATACTAAGCTTTGGGCATTTTCAAAAATCTTGATTAAAATCACACATAAAAGTAATTAAACGTGCTAAAAATAAAAAAATAAACAAAAAATTGAAATTTTTTTTTCGATGCAATTTTTTTATATGCTCTACATGCAATCCTAAATGCAATACAAAATGCAAAAAGTATCTTAAATTACGCATTCTTGACAACCCCCCAAACTTAAAATATTTTCATCCCGAACATATGAGGACATTATCAAAAGAAAAAAAATGCGTAAAAGAGTACTTACATGGATAGTTCACATGGCCCGTGTGCATTTCACACGGCCGGCCGTGTAGCCCTGGTCATGACCTCTTTTTTTCTTTCTTTGTCTCGACCCACATGGTCTTGTGTATCTCACACACCTGCCCATGTGGTTGGTCTCAATGGTTGCACCCGGCGTGTGGAATTGCACACGTTAGTGTGATTTTTTTTGAACCCCGGTTTGCCGCGACGCCTCTTGGGTTGCCTCCTACAAAGCGCTAAGTTTTACGTCTTCAGCCAGGCTTCAAATTTCTAACATCACTGTCGTTGAACCGTATCGGTTGAAATCCTTCAGCCCTCATATTACGTACCATCTAATCATACGAATGGCGTTGCCTTTTCTCCTAGTGTAGTAGCGATTTTGGGCTACGTTGTGTCTCCAACGATTTCGGTCTCGCATTCAACAAAAACGATGTTAGAAACAAGCAATAAAAAATTATTTAGAAAAGAAAGAAAAATCAAAAGTAAAAAAAATATTTACAATTCACAAAAGGAAAAAAATCGAAAATAATAAAAAAATATTTTACAAAAATCGAAAAAAAATTATTTACAAAAAAATCGATAATAAAAAAAATAAAAATATTTACAAAAGCTTCAATTAAGATTGAACTACTTATTACTATAAGTAGAATCATTCAATCCACAACAGACGGCGCAAAAACTTATTCGCCTAAAATATTTTGGATCTCAAACTGCAAAGTGTACAAAGGTGTTGTTTATAGAATAATGGCACGCAAAGTCGTATTCCCGAGGGATTGACTACAAAACACTTAGGCTATAATAACATCGCATTCCATTTTATTGAAGCAATCGAATCTCAAGTTTATAAAAATCAAAAATTAAAAGCAAAATAAATAAATTTAGAACCCCACAAGTATTTTCAACAATAATGGAAGCAATCTTAGGCACATAATCTCATTATGTTTCTTCAATATTAAATCGATTAAAGTTTCAATAACCAATTCATGCAATTCTATGGGTTCAATTCCTAAGTTAGTCTATTTTCTCTCCCCAGCGGTGCATAAATAGTAGATTAATAACAATTGTAGGTCTCCGACTGATACAACTATTATTAACTCCAAAAGATCTATGAATTGAATGACTCCCCACAAACAACAGTAGGTCTCCGACTCGATACACCGTTATGTCTTCGATTTCCGTCTTTGTTAGAACTCCTCTTCCAAATTTTGCACTAACAAATATGACATGCTAATTATTGATGAGATAAAAAACAATTAAGAATAAGCACTTTCAATTCATAAAATAGAACACATGAATCAATTAAGAAAATAATTAATCAAGATTTAACATGAATCCACGCTTTTGTGCAATTTGCTCCTGGGGTCTTCATGAAAGTTGTAGTCCTTTCTCTTAACTTTCCATAGCCACTTGAATCGAGATCAATATCCATTTTGTAGAAAGTTATGAAAAATATACTAAACCTTGCTAGTCTTTGAAACTCAAGCGGCGTTTGGACATTTTTGAAGGAAATTCCCTTTTTTCGATCCCATGCTTATATCCTTCACTTCACATATTTGCTCATACCTTTAGCTCTTGACTCCATACTTTGAACGTGATATCATTTTTTTATATCTAATTTAGCTCCATTTCTTGTAAGAAGTTACAAGAATCACGCGATATCATGCCCACAAGGAAACCCAGTAAAATACACCAAATATGCGAGCAAAATGCATCAATTATATATCAAAATAAGCCTTAAATGCACGTATATTTTACACGTATCACCCGGGACGAGGCTACTTTTTGGACCGTTGGCATGAGTTCTCTTTTTGGTAGCATAAATCGCTACGGGATTGATCCTATTGGGACTTCACGATTCGAGACATGGGGTATCTTAGTACGAGGGGAGCATTGTTGTTGGTTGATGATGTCCCACCTTGGGGTCCTTGTCTTTCAAGGACATGGAGACACATCTTTGTGGAGACATTGCTAGGATAAGCTTTGTGGTTACTTTATATTTCGCACTTTATTCTTGTTTCCTTTCATTGATGAGACTTATGGACGAGGGCGGATGTCCCGACTTGTCTCGTAAGTATGATTGGACGATGGCTCAACGAGCATGAGGCCATGACGGACGAGGAGTTTACGTAGTCTTCTTTTGGCGCTGGTTGTTGGCCGGAGAGGTCCTGGTTCGGTGGAGGTCCTATGGGCTACATAGAAGAAAATGGCTAGTGGTAGAGTTATTACATCCGTAGCCTACTAATTAATAGGTAATTAATGGGATTAAATCAATATATAAAGTGAATTACATATTAATACTCCTTTTGTCCCAAAAAGATAGGACATCTTTCATTTTTCGTCGATCGAAAATTATAGGCTTGTTGTTTTCCTTATTGAGAGTATTAATTATACAACAATAGACTAAATTACCCCTATTTAATTCCTTTATTTTTAACAAATATCATTTTTCCAAGATAGTTGGAATACTTCATTATAATGATATACCACCATTTAATGTAAAGAAGGCAAAATATGAAGACTATGGAAAAAATTATAATCCCAATTATATTTATTATGTTTTCTTAATCATGTGAATTGTCTTACTTGCCTATCTTTATCGGACAGAGGGAGTAATAAAAGAACATTTTTCGCCCCCAACATTATTGTTCATTTATTTTTTTCAAATAGTTTTTTAAAAAATATCACGATTTAAAGTAGAATGGTGTTGTTATGGGTAAATCAAATAGTACTATGATTTTATATATTAAAGTAACATGTATAGTAATTTATTGGTATAAATATCAATTGTCTCCATTGATCTAATTTAATTTAGTTGTGGAAATAAGTGTTTTTAATAGATGT
>CM071927.1:43062930-43249137 GCA_016081115.2 Rehmannia glutinosa
TTGTATGATTCAGTTACGTATTGCTAAAAATGAAACCAATCTCTCTCGATGAAGGAGTGACTTAGGTCAGCCTAAGTCAAGAATATCAAAAAAATATAGGAGTTAGAAGAATGTGGTTAAAATTTAAGGGGAAGAAAGATAGATGAGTGAGAATTGGAATTCTACACTTACCTTGTGTAGTGAATAAAGTGTATTTAGTAATGACTTAGCAAGTGTAAGATTTTGGTCACCTTAATGTTAACCTCAAATTCAGCCCCTAAAACTCCAAGAATGAAAATTTTGGTGTTAAAATTCAGATTAATAGGGAAGAAGAAGATGGTACCAAAATCCATTTTCTTACCTTTGTTGAAGGTGTTCGAATTGATGTAGGTAGAAGAGGGTTCTTGAAATTTTGGTTAAGTGTTTGGGAGATATGAAGAAAGAAGGTATGTTTGAAGATATGAAAGAACTTATGTTTGAAGATTTGAAGATGTGAAGAGTTGTGTTTGAAGATTTGAAGATGTGAATGATTTTTAGAGAGGTTAGAGATGTTGGAAAAATGATATTTTGAACAATGATGAATGAGTTGGATAAAAATGATATTTTGAACAATTTTTATCATCAAAATGGCCGCCAGGCGTTCACAATGAGAGAGGGGAGAGACAACTTTTGTTTTGTTCTATGGCTTGAAAGGTGTAGCTTGCATGAGACAAGGGCGGCTTGGGTCAAGATGAGGTCTTGCATGGGAGGATGAAATTGAAGGAATTGAGGAGGATGTTGGCATGGAATGTTGGGAAGCCCAACGTGTTGGGTAAGTTTATAATAAAGAATTGGTGTATAAGGTATTGTGTATAAGATTTGAATTAATGGTGTATTAATACACAAGATGAATACGTAAGGTGTATGTGTATAAGAGTTGGGAGATATTTCTACTAAAAATACCCATCATGGCCGTCCCTTAAGGGGGTATTTGTTTGTGGCATTTCCATATTTTTTGTCCCAAATTTGATGATAATAGATGAATAATATCAATCTCCAAAATAATTAGTGATTTCCATGATCAACATAAGTCTCATGATCACTTAATCTAAATCAATTCTTAATTCTATAAGGTATAAATCTCAAAATAAATAGTCTCCAAAATTACAGGTGACTAATGGTACACACATATTAGTAATGATGATCGGTCAGTGAACATGTCACAGTAGAAGTAATAAATGCTTTATGATCACAAGTAACAAATAAAAAAAAAAAAAGAAATTAAATGCGAAATATATTTATCATTAATATTCACGTCAAAGTGGCGTGGTAAAATAGTCAAAAAATACAGGGCGATCGTGAAACAAATACATTATTGAATAAAAATCGAGGCTTCGAGTCTCGATCCCAAATTCGGTCCCGAAAATTGTATGATCCCAAGAAAAGAAAAAAGGACAAAGTGGATAATTGAATTCAAAATGGCTAAAAAAACATGTTTTAGAAAAATATGGGTAAAAATATTTTTATTATGAAAAAATGACCAAGAAGAATTCGATAGACTAATTGTATTAATATTGTGCCCCTATTATAAAGAATTCTGGATATGTCCCTATCTCTACATGCTCATTTATGAAACCACATATATGTTTATTAATTTAAAATATATAAAGGGATTCAGATTTTCTATTTTTTGGTTTCATTTCTTGTTCCATCATACTAATATACGACATGTATAAATATATTAAAACGAATTTGTATTTGTTTAAATGACATGTGTTGATTCGTCATTTTCTTTTTGTGTGTTTTGAAAAGGATTATTCATCACTTTAAGTGAATCATGAAATGGAACAAAAATCTGACCCTATATAGAGGAATATTGTTACCGTGGCCACGTCATGTACTACTTGAGTTTTGAACGTTGAATACTCACCATTTAAAACGTCAGTAGTCCCCGAAGAATTAGTTTTAATGGGAATAAGAGTATCACAATGGGAGGTTTTTGGGGGAGGTTTTTGGGGAAAAACCTATGGAAAAAACCTCATGAGGTTTGAGGTTTTTAGATACAAGCCAGGGTTTTTGGAAATTTAAAAAAACAAATTATTGTGAGAGGATTTTAAAAAAGTAATTGAATTGTGGGGTCATGTCAAAAAAGTTGTAGGAGATTTTTGATTGTGGAGAATAGATTAAGGTTTTTCTTTTGATGTGGCGATGATGTGGCGATGTAGGATCAGATGTTTGTGATTTTTTCACAGGTGATCTTATTTGGTCTTAGAAGGTGGCCCCCAATGGACACGTGGTCCATCATGGATGAAAGTAGTGTTTGGAATAAATGGAAATGGAATGGAAGAAAAGAGGTGGAAATATGACGGGGCGATGTGGGCAATCAGGCAATGTTCAAGAGGACAATGGTGCGTCAGACATGGGTGCTTTTCCGCGTCGAAAAGTGTGTGTAACCTCTTTGCCTGGATTTATGCATTGACATCTCTTCTCATGCGTAATTCTTGCTCCTTTGTTACTGGGACGTTTTTCAAAAAATTATGTTTTTAAAACGTAATTTATTGTAGTAGAACTGAAAATAGTTGAGAATTAGAAATCGATATTTGATAGTGTTTAAAAATAGAAAGTAAGTTGAAAGCGTTTGGTGAAAAAATCGGAAGAATATTTATTTATTTGTAAAAATCAATAGTAATTAGAAAGCATAAATCTAAAATACCCATCTCAAATCTTTTAGATTTTGATTCGTAAAAGCGAGAATCAGAAACATAATTTGTCATTTTAAATATAGGGAGTGTTTGTGTTTCAATCGCCAAAAAAAACACTTTTTAGTTTTGGTTAAAAAAAGCATTTTGTAATGTTTGCAATTGGACGGAATCTAAAATGGAAGATGTCTTTAAATTTTTCTTGGTTTGACTTTTGCAAATAAATAAGTATTTTTCTTACTTTTTTACCAACGTTTAAACAGATTCTCTTTCAAACTGAACTATGATTCAACTAATTTTTCTACTTCTACTACAATAAAACACTTTCTCTGAGGTAAAATTTTTTTGCAAACACTCCCATTACAAAGTGCTTTTTTTTTTGTAAAAACTAGAAATATTTTTAGTGATTACCTTTTCATTATTAAGGCCAAAAACATTAAACATGTAATGTACTGCATTTTTATCGTAAAATTTAAAATTTTATTTTCACACTCTTTTTTGTTGAAAAATTACTCTAATTTGTTAATACATGTGGTGTGTATATATATGTGTACTGTACTAATGAAATAAAATAAGATATGGAATATAATTTTACAACAGAGACTTCAAATTATGTTGTGGGGCATAATTGCAGAAGCAGATATTTAATTTTGCAAATAAATACAATGTAATCGTTTAGTAATCAATAATCTATTTTCACACCATATAACCTTCGATTTCATTCTACATTCATACTACAAAAACAACCGTGTAACACATGGGATTTGTGTTAATTCGATTAATAATCATCAAAATGGAAGGAAATAAAAAGTTAGTTATTGGGGACAAAAATGGTATTTCATAATATAATTAAATATAATTCATTTTATATTTTGTATATTCAATAGTAATTGTCAATGGAGTTCTTGATGATTAAACCGGCCCGAAGGAGTCAAGGTTTGGCCCAAGCGATCGTTTTCTCCCCTACGGTGGCGTATCTCCAGAATTAACTTCTAGTGCCCTGGTCTACGGGCCCATCACCGGTATAAAAATGTCCTCCTTATTATATGTAAGTAATAAACTCATAATTAATTATTCTCTCGCATTGATATCGTTTAATGTCTTAATTGTCTCTTCAAATCTTGACATAAGCATTGGAGGGAGGACCTCCCAGGGCTCTAATGTTTGCGACGTGTGTGCGACAAATTCCCAATCAAATGAGTTAGCTGTTCGGGAAGCGAAGGCGAGAAAACCCTTGGAAAGAAGATAAGCTTCGAAGACTTCCCTCTCGAGAAAGAGGATTTTGGTGGCTGGTTGACTTGGGTGATCTGCTAGAAAAAAGCGACAACATCTTAAGCGCGATCTGTGGGAACAACAAAAGCACACAAAGATCTGGACTCAATCGCAAGCACGTGATGGTGGATCTCAAGTTGTAGGCGAGGCATCGGAGACCGGCAAAGAGGCGATCGGGAAGGCAGCGAGCGACCCTCCTCTCGGAGGAGTGCCACGCTCCTCCTCCATTTGCCCAGAGGGGGCATCGCCCCACATCCACCTCTGAAGCTCCGCTGTTGAAGAAATTCGTTTATCTCGGGAAGCCCTCCAAGCTCTTTGGATGAAGTTGTCAGAATGCTGCGAGACATCAAGCCACATCCCGATCTTTGCCAAGAGGACCACGCGGGCTCCACCCGCCCGATGAAGACCACCTTTCGAGATGATCGGGAGGAAAAAGAAGAAGATCGCGGCGAGAATCATAATCGTGATGAGCCGCCACGGTTGAAGAATCTCAAGTTGTGTGCTTTAGCTTGACTCGCGGTATGGCATTGATAAAGAAGGCCACTGGCTCGGTTATCTTATATGAACCTTTGCCATCGAATCAAGACCTCCAACCTCCGGAGTATGATGGCCTTTGGGAGACCCACGAAACAATTGGACAAATTCTATGCCTGGCGGATCTTTACGATATGACGAATGCCTCTCCTTTGCAAAGGTATTCCCACCTACTCTTGCAAGCGGGCGACATGGTTCAATCGGCTCCGGTGGGGGTCGATCTCCGGGGATGGAAAAGCTCGCGTGGCGTTCATGCGGCGATTCTCCATCAGAAAGTATCCCCAGAGACCATCGCTCACCTCTTTGGTGAAGCAAAAGGAAGGTGACCTTTGCGGGAGTTCATGAAGCGATTCGTAAGCGTCAACAAAGTGGCGGCGTCGGCGGGAGACATTAGCGAGGGGATACTACGAGTTGGAATCTCGCCATGGGCATCGAAGAATCTCTTTGCGGGAAGCCTCCATCCAACATGGAAGAAGGCTGGGCGGCGAAGAAGCATATTCGTGTCGAGTCTGCCAAACTTTGAGCACTTGGCGTCAAGCGCAAATCCGAAGAGGATAAGTCAGCGCGAAAGGGCTCGGGGAGGATGTCGACCAATCTATACATCTCTTAACGCTCGATAAGCGGAGGTGTTAATAGTCACTTTCGAGAAAAGGGGATCATTTATCCTCGCAACGGCCGAGAATAACCGCCATGCGGCGCGTTCAATTTATCTTTGCAAATATCATAGAGATCGAGGGGGCACACCGCCGAAGACTATTTTGTTTTGAAGAAGGAGATAGGCGGCTCATCGGAGAAGGGCCATCTCAAGGACTACGTGGATCGAGCAAGTTTCGGCGTGATCTGAAGCCACATGAAGAATCTCACAAGACGGCGTCGTTGATTGCCATAGCGAAGAGGAAACAATCACCTTGGTGGAGTCATCAATGTGATCTCTGAAGGTCCGGAGGTAAGGATGCCGGAGTTCCCTCACGGGAGTGTAGCAGGATAGAAGAGAGGGCGCCAGGAGAATCCGTCGAAGAGAGTCGTGGAGCGCTTCAAGCCAAGCGAGCATGCCAATCACCTTCGGCACTCAAGACTACATCCCCGAGACCCAGGATTCACTGGGCGTCATAAATCGTATTGATTATCTGGCCAACTTTGTGGTTAAAGGTCACACGGTAAAACCGCGGGGCGTGGTGGGCGTCATAATGCAGGAAGCCTTCGATAAGATGAAAGATTGATCGGCGCAAGTTGTTTACGATCTAAACGCTGTTTGATTGGCTCACGGAGAGGTGATCAAGTCATCGGGCGAAATCAACTGCCACTCACCTTTGGCATGGTCGCCCCTCACTAGGTCACAAAGATGGTCCGCTTTCTCATAGTAGATGCCCCATCTCCGTATAACTTGTTTAGGAAGGCCAAGCTTGAATCACGGGCTATCCATCATCTACGGTTCACTTGAAGATGAAGTTCCCCTACATGAGGTGGTAGTAGGAGAGCGTCGGGAACATCAAGGCGGCTTGGGAGTGCTACTTCGCCACCTTGAAGATGAGCAAGCTACGAGGCCGAATGATGAAAGCCCCTCACGATCATGAACAACAAGCCTCACTAGACTCCCGGGATTTTTAGTATTTTTATTGTTTTAGTTCATTTTTAGCCAAAGCGTTAAAATTTATTTTTTTCGATTATGTTTCGCCCATAAGCGTAAATCTTTTTCATTCTAATGAATATGAATAAAAATGCTCTCCACGTTTTCTACTTTGATGTGATGAATGCGATTAATGGCCACATGGCGGAGGGCGCAATGTGGCCACATGTGGTGACGGTCGATGACGGATTAGGCGTTTTCTCAACAAACCCCATCTTACGGCTACCTGACCACGGATGGAAGGGCCTCCTCACGAGGGTCCTCTTAAATAACCTCGTTACTGCTAAGGCGAGTGGATGGGATGGCCTCACCAGCTAAGACCGGGTGGGATAACCTCCCAGCCTAAGACCCGGATGGGAGGGCCTCTTCTTGAGAGGTCATAATAAATTACCTCGTATGGCTAAGATCCGGAGAATGTCCTCACCCAGGCTAAGACTCACGGGGTGGAATGACCCCGCCCTTCATTAAGACCCCGAATGGGAGGGCCTCCTTATAAGAGGTCTAATAAGCTTACCTCCAGGCTAAGACCCCGAGGAGGATGACCTCACTTTAAAACCCGGGTGGGATGACCTTCTAAGTAAAATCCGGATGGGAGGGGCCTCCTCACAAGGAGGTCATAGTAAAAATTATTTTCTCCCGACTAAGACCGGAGAAGGGGCCTCTCCAAGTCTGGTGAAATCTTCTCCCATGATGAAAATGTGCAAGGAAAAGAAAGGTAAAAATTGTTAACACATGTGGACAAGATCGAAGCATAAAGAAAAAATTGTGGTGGAAGCTTGAGGAGGATCCTTTCAAAGCTTAGAAAAAGCCCCGTGAACTCGAGAGGCGCCCACTCCGGCTGCGGAAGGACACCGCTTCAAAATATTACTCCCGGTGAAAGAAGAAAGAAAAACTTTGCACACCTGGGAAAATATCAAAAACGAGGCCAGGAAGAAGAATTCGAGAAGGAAGCCCCTTCCAAGCCAGAAAGTGCCTCTCCAGATCCCAGGAAGGGCATCCATTAGGCTCGAAAGGGCACCCTCAAGGTCTCATGGGATGGCGCTGTTAACCTCAAACATAAGTACTCCCGACTATTTGAAAGAATCAGACTTCCCTCAGAAGGAAGATCCACCTTAATGTGAAATGAACAAGTCTCCTACGAAAAGTTATCACTACAATGGCGATGACTTGGGAAATATTTTGCATATTTTGTCATGTGTTTTATGTGTGATGATTATACGTATTTTGGTGTGTTTTGTTTGCATTTGCATATTTTAGTGTTATGTTGTGTTATTTTGATTTTTAGGTTTTGGTGGAAAAAACAAGTTTTGGAGCAAAAAAGAAGCGTTAAATAGTCGTTCTGATCTGTGCATGGCCAGTCATCGTATCACATCAGAAGCCCAATTGACATGATTCGCGAACCGTTAAAATAATTGAGAAAGTTACTGCCATGACATATGCCTTTCCCAATGCAAATGAAAAGCGTTTAGATGGGTTAAAAAAATCATGTCTGAGAAAACTAATATGTAAAAATCTCGAAAATGACACATGCTAGTATTTTGTACCAACTACTCTAGAAAATTTATATTGAGGTGATTAGTGGCTATGGAAAGCTAAGAGATAGAGACACAATTAAGCTAAGAGAAGATAACAAGACGCAAATTACTATATTTAAGGAAGTCATGCTATTGTCGCAGACATCGGGTTTACCACTTCATGATGTAACAAAGTGAGGCTACCGTTGGGAACACTTAAATTTTCGATTTTTCCGATTTTTGGCTCTTCCACCTTGTTTAGACTCAGGCTTATAAATAGTAATTGGGGAGCCCCTATTGACACACTCTCATTCAGACTTCTAGACTTTAGTTTTTGGTATTTTTCTCTTCCATTCATCATTGGGGATTGCTTGGGTTCTTGTTATTTTGCTTCTTAAACAAAAGTAAGATTTGCTTCATCTTTTTTCGATTTCAATTATCGGGGTGATTATTATTGTTGCATGATTATGTTTATGATTGTTTTCTTTCCTTCAATGAGATTATGATCCTATCTCCAACATGAACTAATTTCCTTGTTATAGGATTAGGATGATTTGATTCAACCTCACAAGCATGAATATTGATTAATTGATCCGCTTTCTGTGAATAAATTGTTTTACTTGTTGATTGATTGTTTGGCCAACTTCTGATTGTTTAAGAGATAATTGAGATCGATCAAGATATTATTCATGGACTAAATTTGATTTGTGCTGGTTGAATGTGAATCATGTATTATCTAACCCCTGTGCTTAATGAAATAGCAAATTATGTTTGGGATAGTTCTAATATGTGAATCGTGGAGTTATCACATCTAGACTGTCTTTACATGTTTGTTATGTTTGTTAACCGCATGATCAATTAATTGATATTTCCGTCAAGGATTTGATGAGATGATTCCAAATCCTGAACTTTCTTCCATATCTTTTTCTCAAATTAATTGGTGCTTAGTTTTAATTGTTTTTTTAATTGTTTTTTTTAGTTTATTTAAATCAAACTAATGCTGTTGAAATCTTAGGTTTTATTTTAAACATCGGTGTGTTTGCATAATAATTATTTGCGAAATTGCGTCTTCCGAGAGGCGACTTGTGGTCCAACTCCGCTACCATGCGATTGATCCTCGTTCTCATGCAAGGTCACTAGATTTATTTTAGGTGTTTAGCGATCGAACAAAATTTTGGCGCCATTGGGGAAGGGCAATTATCGTCGTTTTATTTGTTTGCGTGTTTTAGATTAGGATTCTTTTTGTTTATTTTTTTTTGGGACTCTTTTTGTTTGCGTTTTGATTTTACTTGATTCCTCACCGGTGCATTTGATCTCGTTTTTTAGAGACAACATTCATCGCGTTGCGAGACATACAAGGAATGAAGTGGACCATTATTGATAGTAGCGAGATTCTCGTGATCACATTCCTTTGAAAGAAGAACAAACAAAAACGAATCGTAGATGAGTGATAATCAAACGGAGATAACATGGGCATGCCCGACCTTGATCGTGGAGTTACGACGCCTGTCATTATCGACTGCGACCTCTTTGATCTGTCGGTAAGCAGACGGATCAACTTAGGATGTGCTGCATTGCCTACACTACAATGACTGGGAAAAACTGCTTGCGTCTTTGCCTCCCCAACTCTCTTGCAGTTGGGAGGGTGTGTACAATAAGTTCATGGGTGCATACTACTCTCATTAGAAAAACTTGAGATCTGAGTAAGATAAATACTTTTAGCGGATAGAAGCGAAACACTTTTCAAGTGCCTGGATCGCAAGGATTTACTGACAAATATCACATCATCACTACTCATTGGAATTGTTAAACCATTTTCTATGATGGATTATCGCATAATTATCAATATATGGTTGACAATGATACTTAGTGAGTTATGGGTGTACATACGGCTAGGAAATCATGATATCTGAGATGATGAGTGATAATTCTAACAAAAGAGTCTGAGAGGCAAACGGGCTGTCGTGAATGAAGTAGCCCGAGCTATGATGTTACAAACACCAATAACCTGAGTCAAGCAAGTACAATTATTGCTACAAGGGGGCATTGATGTGTGTAAAATATACGCGCATTTTGGGGCTTAAATTGATATATAATTGATGCATTGCACGCATATTTCTTGTGTTTTTACTTGGTTTCATTTAAAAAGGGCATAAATCATGATTCTTGCCTTAATTATTACTGACGGAGCTTAAAATGAAAAAAATGTCGGTGAGGGATGCCCTGGATAAGATTCTTGCCATGTAAAGAGAAGATCAAAACGACTAAAAGAGAAACAAAAGCAAGTCGCACAGGCGATTTGTAGTCTCACCTGTGCGTGTGGACTAGTGTTGTGAAAATCAATTGTGTTAAGAAAGGAAGAAAACAAACAGACGGAGAGGAGTCCACGGTCGGGCAATGTGAACTTCGCACATGGCCGTGTGGACAAGGATTTCAACACCACCACTACCCGTGCGACACTGCTGCTGGGTGCGTGAAAGGATTGCGCGAGCCACACCAGTGGGAGTCTGCTTTTAGCGCGTTTTGGAGTTTTTTTTGATCCAACTCTACAAGTGATCTCTCCGAGCATACATAAAAGGGAACCAAGTCTTGCACGAAAAATCATCACTTCATACAAAAACACACAAATAACACAGGAGTGATGAATCGAAGAGCCACGAGAGCAAAAGGCAGTGTAAGAACACATGGCTTTGATCTAAGGGGATGAAGGGACTGGAGGAGAAATCCATCCTCAAGAAGGGGTTTTCTTTCTATGTCTAAGAACTATTATGCCGTGCTTATATGATGTCATAATATTGATTCGGTTGTCTATGAGTTTTGTAATCAATGTTTGGCATATTTTTTTGGATCTTAGGCGCATAATCGAAAGCGTGATTTGTCTTAATACTGATTACTTGTTTTCTTAATTGCTTCATGCTTTTATTTTATGAAATTAGTGCTTATTTATAATTGCTTTTATTTGGCCAATAAATTGCATGTCATATTTGTTATTGCAAAATTCGAGGAGATGAGTTCTAACAAAGACATAATCGAATTGAGGACATGAAACATGTGTGATAAGCGTGTTTGTGAAGTCATTCAATTCACAAATCTTTTTGGAGTTATTAATGATTATAACAATCCGGAGGACTACAATTATTTTTAATCAAATGTTTATGCACCACCGGGAGGGAGTAAATGATATTAGAATTTGAACCCAGAGAATTACATGAATTGGTTTTAAAACTTTATTCACATTTATTATTGAAGAAACATGTTGAGATTATGTTACTAAGGTTGCTCACAAAGATGTTGAAAATACGTGTGGGGTTCATAAATTTACTTTATTTATTTTCTTTATTTTTCGATTTTAGTTAGTTTAAATTACTTGATATTCGATCGCTTCAATAAAATTGGAATATGATGTTATTATAACCTAAGTGTTTGAGATTCAATCCACTGAGGAATATGACCTTGCTTGCCATTATCTATAAGCTACTTTGTACACTTGCGATTGTATGAACAAAACAATTTTTGGCGAACAAGTTTTGGCGCCCTTCTTTGAGGATTGATTAGATTCTACTTAGATATAGTAATAAGTAGTTCTGAATCTTAATTGAAGCATTTTTGTATATATTTTTCTTTGTTTTTCGATTTTTTCTTTTTGGTTCGATTTTAACATTGTTTTGTTTAGTGCGGATAATGCATGATCACGCGTTCCCGGTCATCAACCCGGCCAATTCCATTGATTTGGAAATTGAAAAAGACAACCAAGCAACTAAGAAAAGAGCGAATCAATGGCGGATGGGACCAATCCGAATGCGTGGAAAACATAAACAATGAGGAGCGCCCATGAGGCTTCCAGGGCGGAATTGTGGAAAAGCCGCGAGAAGCGATTAGGGACTACTTCGGAGGAGGTAAGCCAAACTTATGGGGTGTGGCCCGTCAGATCAATGCAAATAATTTTGAACTAAAACCGGCATTGATCTAGATGGTTTCAAAAACCCCGGTTTGGGGTAAGCGCGTTGAGGATTCAAACGTCATCTAGCACACTTTCTAGAAATTTGCGATAGTGTTAAGATGAATGGTGTTTTTGAGGATATCATTCGATGCCGCCTTTTCGCATTCTCTGCTTGTGCGATAAAGCGAGGATGGTTATGCTCTTTAACACCACCCACCGCAAATTGGGCAGAACTAAGTCAGCGGTTTCTAGCCAAATACTTTCCCCCAGTAAGACGCTGCAGTTGAAATTTGAAATTGCCCAGTTTAGGCAATTAGATGCTGAGCCGCTATATGAAGCATGGGATAGATTCCGAGAATTACTAAGGAAGTGCCCTCAACACAATATCCCGACTACCAACATGTTCGATCTTCATAATGGTTTGAGTGGTAACACAAGAACAATTATAGATCTTTGCATCTCGGAGTGCACTACTAGGAAAATATCCCGAGGAGGCACTAGAGTTACTAGAGAAGTTGGCGAACAACAATTATCAATGGCCATCCGAAAATAGATATGTCACAGAAATTCAGGATGAGGATAGAATCGCCATACTCACAGAACAAATATCCATGTTAAGTATGAAACTGGATGCGACACATCAAGTAAATTCAAGGGAGGTAGCAGTGGTTGTAGAAGAAGCAAATTTTGTAGGGCATCAAAGATACAACTACTGCAGAAATAATCAGACACAACCTCACTATAATCCGGGTTGCCAAAGGAACCGAAACCATCCCTAGAGAAATGCTAGCTTCATTCATTGGAGAAACTTCGAGCGCGATTAAATCAAGATGAAGCAAGATAAGCCAATCGAGGATCGACAACTCGATTAAATACTAACATGAATGATAAATTAAAATCTTTAGAAAAAGGGTGGGGCGATAGCTACATCAATACATGGCCAACACCAAAAAGGAAAATCCCCAAAAACAAAAAAAAAAGACGGACATGGGAGAAAACGTGCCAAACCATTTTGTGCCGAGTGGAACAAGTTATGAGGTCCAAAGATACCAACTGATCAAGAAAAAGAAGCAATCGAGGAGCAAGACACAAAAGAGGAAGTGGCGCCACCCCTCATGGAAACAGAAAAGGTAAAATCTGCTCCAACCATTGCAAGAACTGAGGTACCTATCCCTTTCCCGCAAAGGTTTCAGAATAAGAAATTAGATGATCAATTTCTCAAATTTTTGGAAATCTTTAAGAAAATTCAAGTTAATATACCTTTTGCGGATGCACTTGAACAAATGTCAAACTATGCGAAATTTCTTAAAGATATCATGGCAAAGAAAAGAAAAATTTCGAAATATGAAATGGTTAAACTAACAGAGGAGTGTAGTGCAATTAGTCAAAGGAAGTTACCTCAAAAACGCAAGGATCCCGGGAGTTTCACGATCCCATGCGTAATTGGGGGAACAACCTTTGATAAAGCACTATGCGACCTAGGTGCAAGCATTAACTTGATGCCGTTATCAATATTTCGAAAATTGGGACTAGGCGAAGTAAAGCCTACAACAATCACCCTACAGTTAGTAGATCGCTCGCTAACATATCCAAAAGGAGTGATTGAAGACGTGTTAGTCAAGGTAGACAAGTTCATCTTCCCAGCAGACTTAGTTGTGTTAGAGATGGAAGAGGACCGAGAGGTTCCATTAATTCTGGGAGACCATTCTTGGCCATAGGTAGAGCACTTATCGATGTACAAAAAGGTGAATTAACATTGCGAGTAAATGATGAAAACATATTATTTTCAATATACAAGGCTATGCAATTTCATGAAAACGTCGAACATTGCAACATGATTGATGTGCTAACCCCATGCATGGAAGTTGAGTTTGAACATGTTGTGATGAAAGACGCATTGGAATGGTGCTTAACTCACTCAGTGGAATCCCAAGGTATGTGATTGGATATTACTAACAATGATGTTATCGATTTTGTGTTTGCCTTAGATTCAGCGGACGAGAAAATTCAAGAAAATGGCAATCTGACAATCCCACACGACCGTGTGAAGACACACGGCCAGAACGTGCGATGCATGCCTCCAGATGCACACAACCGTGTGGATGTACACGGTCAGGCCGTGCGGTATGCTGGAATTGGAAACCCTCAGTCACACGGTCGTGTGACCCTACACGGCCAGACCGTGCGTGCAAATTTCGACAGCCCAAGTCCACACGGTCGTGTGGTCTCACACAACCCGACCGTGCGACACATTTTTTCAGCTGAAAATCCGAAAAATGAACTCCCGGGTTCTCCAAAACTTAAACCTCTCCCAGACCATCTCAAATATGCATTCTTAGGCGACAACGAGACCTATCCGGTAATAGTTTCCTCTTCCCTTACTGAAAATCAATTAGAAAAACTACTGCATGTCTTAAGGGAACATAAAACTGCATTGGATGGTCAATTTCTGTTTTGAAAGGTATAAGCCCTTCGATTTGCATGCATAAAATAAGAATGGAAGATGATTGTAAACCTTCTATGCAACATCAACATAAAATTAACCCAATTATGCAAGAGGTCGTTAAGAAAGAAGTACTTAAATGGCTAGATAATGGTATAATTTTTGCTATATCTGACAGCAATTGGGTAAGTCCAGTACAAGTTGTCCCAAAGAAGGGAGGAATGACAATAGTAAAAAGTGAAAACAATGAAATTTTATCAACTAGAGTTGTTCTGGGGGTGGTGCGCATTTGCATTGATTATCGGAAATTAAATGCTGCAACTCGAAAAGATCACTTTCTCCTCCCCTTTATGGATCAAATGTTAGATCGCCTTATAGGTTATGAATACTACTGTTTCCTAGATGGGTACTCAGGATATAATCAGACTGTAATTGCTCCAGAGGACCAAGAAAAGACAGCATTTACATGCCCTTATGGTGTGTTCGCATTTCGTAGGCTACCATTTGGGCTATGTAATGCACCTGCAACATTTCAAAGATGTATGAAGGCGATATTCCATGGGATGATTGAAAACATCATGGAAGTTTTTATGGATGATTTCTCAGTTTTTGGTAGTTCGTTTGATCATTGCTTTCATAATTTAACCCTTGTTTTGCAGAGATGCAAGGAGACGGACTTAGTATTAAACTGGGAAAAATGCCATTTTATGGTAAGAGATGGCATTGTACTCGGTCATCGTGTTTCTTCTGCAGGTTTGGAAGTTGACCGAGCAAAGGTGGTGGCAATTGAGAAGCTTCCACATCCAAGAAATGAGAAAGCAATAAGGAGGTTTTTAGGACATGCGGGTTTTTATAGACGCTTTATCCGAGATTTTTCCAAAATAACCAAACCCCTTTCCCACTTACTTGAAAAAGATGTACCTTTTGCTTTCACCCCTGATTGTGTACAGGCATTTGAAACACTAAAGAAGGCTCTGGTGACTGCACCAATTTTGATCACACCAGACGGATTCAACCTTCGAGATAATGTGTGGCGAAGCGATTTTGCGATGGGTGGCACCGGGATAAAAACAGGGAAAGCTGTTTCGTGTGATTTACTATGCAAGTCAAACATTGGATCCGGCACAACAAAATTACACCACAACTGAAAAAAAATTACTGGCAGTGGTGTTTGCATTTGACAAGTTTCGGGCCTACTTGATTGGGACAAAGACAATAGTCCATACAGACTACGCTGCGGTCAAATACCTATTCGCAAAGAAAGATGCAAAATTGAGACTCATTCGATGGATACTCTTACTACAAGAGTTTGATATCCAAATTAGGGATAGAAAAGGTTATGCGAACGTGGTAGCTGATCATCTCTCACGACTGGAGCAAACAACTCACGAAAACAAGACATGCACAACAATTAAAGAAACATTCCCGGACGAATTAATTCGGATGGCCGAAACAACCATCCCCTGGTATGCTGATACTGTCAATTATTTAGTAAGCGGAGTTCTACCACCAGATATCATATATCATGCAAAGAAGAAATTTCTCCATGATGTGAGATATTTTCTGTGAGACGAACCTCTTTTGTTTAAAAGATGTGCATATTCAATTGTTAGGAGATGTGTACCTCAAGAAGAATGGGCAAGCATTCGGCAATGCCATTCATCACCATGTGGGGTCGCTTCGGGCCAACACGCACGGCTAAGGTATTACGATCCGGTTTCTTTTGGCCTTCTATTTTCAAAGATTGCTATAAGTTTGTTTTGCAGTGCGATAGGTGTCAACGTATGGGAAACATCTCAAGGCAACACGAGATGCCATTAACTAACATCATGGAAGTGGAACTATTTGATGTTTGGGTTATAGACTTCATGGGACCATTTCAAATCACAAATGGGTACATGTACATCCTCCTTGCGGTAGACTATGTATCCAAATGGGTAGAAGCAACCCCTACTAAAACAAATGATGCCAGGGTTGTGCTAAAGTTTATACAAAAGAACATATTCACTAGGTTTGGTACCCCGCAGGCACTCATTAGTGATGGGGGATCTCACTCCTGCAACAAACTGTTTAATAACTTGATGGCAAAATATGGAGTGAAATATCGAGTGGCCACCGCTTACCATCCACATTCAAATGGGTTAGCAGAGGTATCTAATAGGGAAATCAAGCAGATCTTAGAAAAAACGGTTAGCATAAATCGAAAAGATTGGGCTTTAAAGCTTGATGACGTTTTATGGGCTTATCGAATGGCATACAAAACACCTCTGGATATGTCTCCATATCGATTAGTTTTTGGGAAATCATGCCATCTTCCAGTGGAATTAGAACATAAAGCGTTTTGGGCAGTGAAAAAGCTTAACTTCGACATGACTGCAATAGGCGAAAAAAGAAAACTACAAATAAGTGAACTAGAGGAATTCCGTCAAGATGCATACAAAAATGCCCAAATTTACAAAGATCGCACAAAAAGATGGCATGACAAAAAGTTGCAAAGACGAGAATTCCTAACCGGGAAAGTAGTACTGCTTTACAACTCAAGATTGCGATTATTCCGGGTAAGCTTAAATGAAAGTGGTGACCTCTTCCTTTCGTAATAAAAAAGTGTTATCACCGGGAGGAGCCGTTGAATTATTAGCAACAAATGGTCGAACTTTCATCGTAAATGGACAAAGAATTAAACACTACTATGGGCCAGAAACTCCACAAGAAGTTTCGACCATCCGACTGTCATAAAAATAATCGCTGTAAGTACTTATTACGCATTCTTCTTTTCTTTTGATATTTTCCTCATATGTTCGGGACGAAGTATATTTTAAGTTTGGGGGGTTGTCAAGAATGCGTAATTTAGTATTGTTGCATTTAGGACTGCATTGCATTTTAATTTTCGAAAAAAAAACAATTTTTTTTTTATTTTTTCGATTTTTAGGTATTTCTGTTTTAGCATGTTTACCGCTTTAGCACGTTCAATTGCTTTTGTGTGTGGTTTTTATTTTAGTTCGTATGCCCAACTCCCTATGATTTTACTATGAATACTTTATGGCATGGGATAACATACTTGGGGGAATAATGTAATAAATTCTTGGGAGAAAAGTTATTTATTTGCTTGGCATGTGTTAAGAAAATTGGGTATTTGAGCATGTTGCGAAAAATAAGCCTGTGAGCTTTTGTGCCTTAAACTGCTTTATATTATGCAGACTTATTTTTTTTCTTGAGTGTGTCATTCATGATTGATAAGACTTTAGAACTTGCTCTGGTATCTTCATTGAAGCCATGTGTGTGTACAATTTTTGAAAATGATCTAAGGCCATCTTTGTTTAGCCTACTTAGCCAAAAAGCCTACCTATGAACTCATGATTTCCTAGTTAGCCAATTTTGAGCCAAAACTTTTATTCTGAGCCACATTGATCTTTAAAATTTACATATTTTTATCCCTACAAATTCTTGAGCTTATAGAATATGAATAAGTTTGGGGGAGATGTGGTGAAAAATTCGCAAGAAAAAGAGAGGAGGTTGGCAAAAGAAAGAGGGATGAGCAACATCTAGGTAAATAAGAAAATACATGAAACTCGAAAAAGAAAACATCTCTGAAAAATTACATATAGATAATCGAGCAAAGCAAAAGAAAATTCTGAAAATTGTGAAAAAACAATGAGAGCTTGAGGCTAAAAGAAAAAAAAAGGCCTAAGAATGAAAAAGGATAAATAAGGGTGGAATTGATTTGAAAAAGAAAAATTGATATTATTTTGAAATTGGGTTGGTGAATTGCAAGTCTGTATGCTTAAGTTCTATTTGCTCAAATCAAGTCATTTAATCCAAATTTCCCTACCCTTACCAAAGAGCCTACATTACAACCAAATAAAAAGTCATTTTTGATTCTTAGATTGTGCACACAAAAGTGGTTGGGATGTTAGACGATTTGCAAGCATATGGTAGTTCTAATTTCATTGAATTGAATTTGAGTGTAAACACTATCCATACACTTCGAGAGTCGAGTGATACACTACCTTCTTGTGAGTCGTGATGTCAAGTACCGAAAGAGTATTAATAGTCTTAGAGTTTATGAATAATTGATCTCTTGGGGCCAATTGCATGGTTTCCTTAAGTATGGAGTCGAGTGCTATTTAATGTTTATAGTATTCTTGGGTGTTCTTTAGTTTTACCCCTTTTATTATTTTTAAATTTGCTCGAGGACGAGCAATGCTTTAAGTTTGGGGATTTTGATGTGTGTAAAATATACGTGCATTTTGGAGCTTAAACTGATATATATTTGATGCATTTGCATGCATGTTTACTATGTTTTTACTTGGTTTCCTTTAAAGGGCATGATATTGCGTATTATTGTAATTCTTGCAGAAAACGGAGCTTAAAATGAAGAAATGTCAGTAGGGTTGCCCGGATAAGATTGTCGAATGCAAAGAAAAGATCAAAACGACGGAAAAAGGTAACAAAAGCAAGTCACACTGTCGGACCGTGTAGCCTCACACGGCCATGTGGACTAGTGTTGTGAAAATCACACGGTTGTGTGAAGAAAGGAAGAAAACAGAGGACGGAGCAGGTCCACACGGTCGGACCGTGTGAACTCACACGGCCGTGTGGACAAGGATTTCAACCGCACCACCTACCCGTGCGACCTGCCTGCCCGTGCGATAAAGGGCTACGCCCAAGTCCACACGCCCGTGTGGACCCACATGGCCAGACCATGTGGGAGTATGTTTCAGCGCATTTTTGGAGTTCTTTTCCCGATCCAACTCTATAAGTTATCTCTCCAAGCATATATAAAAGGGGACCAAGTCTTGCATGAAAAATCATCACTTCATACAGCAAAAACACATCAAATAACACAGGAACGAAGAATCGAAGAGCTTCACAAAGCAAAAGGCTAGGCCGCAAAGAACACCACAAGGCTTTCGCATCTAGGGAGCACAAGAACTTCGAGGGCTTGGAGGGAGAATCCATCCTGACAAGAAGGGGTTTTCTTTCTATGTCTAAGAACTCTTGTCTGTGCTTATATGATGTCATAATATTGATTCGGATTTGTCTATGAGTTTGTAATCAATGTTTGGCATATTTTTCGGATCTTAGGGGCATAATCGAAACTGTGGATTTGTATTAAATATGATTACTTGTTTTCTTAATTGCTTCATGCTTTCTATTTTATGAATTCGAGTGCTTATTTATAATTGCTTTTTATTTGGTCAATAAATTGCATGTCATATTTGTTATTGCAAAATTCGGGAGATGAGTTCTAACAAAGACGGAAATCGAATTGGACAAAACATGTGTGACGGAGCGTGTTTGTGGGGAGTCATTCAATTCCAAATCTTTTTGGAGTAGGGATGGCAATGGGTCCTGGTAAGACCGGACCAACCACTTATTTTTGGGTATGGGTCCAATAAATGGGTATGGGGCGGTAACGGGTATTGAGTTTTAGACCCGGCGGGTATGGGTGGGTAATGGGTATGGCGGGATCCGGCCTGGATTTCACCCATATAATTTTTATTTTATTTTTTTTTTTATATAGAATGAATATATTGTATTATTCTTGTTCAAGAACTCTTGATTTATATATGTTAGTGTTTATTTTATAATTTATATAATATCTACAAAATTATATAAATAACATAAATTTTGAGTGCACTATTTTGAGTAAAATCGTAAACAATTGGCCAAATATATGAAGTTGGCGTCTAATGGGTCTAATTCTTACCCGTAAGACACGGTATGGGTCGGCGGGTATAGGTCGGGCGGGTATGGGTCTAGATGAGGGGGCGGGTATGGGTATTGTATTTTCTTGACGGGTCGGGTCTCGAGTCCAGGCGGACCCGACCAGACCCGACCATTTTTATCCCTATTTTGGACTTATTAATGATTGTAACGATCCGGAGGACTATAATTGTTCTTAATCAACTGAACGCACCACCCGGGAGGGTAAATGATATTAGAATTTGAACCCATAGAATTGCATGAATTGATTTTTAAAACTTTATTCGCATTTAATATTGAAGAAGCATGTTGAGATTATGTGCATAAAGTTGCTCTTAAAGATGTTGAAAATATTTGTGGGGTTCATAAATTTACTTTATTTATTTTCTTTATTTTCGATTTTAGTTAGTTTAAATTACTTTGATATTCAGTCGCTTCAATAAAATTGGAATACGATGTTATTATAGCATAAGTGTTTCGAGATTCAATCCCTGGGGAATACGACCTTGCTTGCCATTATCCTATAAGCTACACTGTACACTTGCAGTTGTATGAACCAGAATAATTTTTGGCGAACAACATCCAGCTATCCCCCTTCTGCCGAGTTTTGCGGGATTTGTGGCGAATTTGGTCATGGGGCCAACGTTTGTAATGTTATCTCTCAAACGTAGATTTCAGGTTGGCGGAACCATCCGAACTTTAGTTGGGGCAATTCACAAAACTCCTCTCATATCTATCCAAGACCACCGCAACCACAAGGCCAACCAATCAACCAAACCAAAGGCCTATCACATGAAGAAAGCTTGAATTCCTTTATTCGGGCGATCGAAAACAAAGGTAACAATAGGCAGTTTAAATCTATGGAAGCTTCTTTTAAGCGTCTTGAGACTCAAGTTGGTCAATTGGCGACTCAAGTTGGAGAGATAGCTCGACATGTCTTAAAGCAGGACATACATCCTAGTCAACCAGCGCAAGCTCAATCCATCACCGTTCTAGAATTTGGTGGGATTTCTGATCATGAAAGTGAGATTCTTCTTTCTATTGTCTCATCTAACCCTGCAGGTATCACGAACATAGAAAAGGAAGTTGATGCAGGTGAAGAAGACATGAATATGGAGGCAAGCATGGGATTGCCTTCCCATGAACTTTTTATTCCGTCTCTAAGTCCATGCCCAAAACACGATCCAAGTAGTTTCACTATCAATATTTCTTTTGGGAACGGTAAGGAAGCCACATGTATGCTCGATCTTGGAGCCGGAATTAACCTTATGCCTTACTCTACCTTTAAATAATTATATTTAGGGGAATTAAAATTCACCGAGTTACGTCTGCAACTTGTTGATAGGTCCATTAGGTATCCTACAGCCATTGTTGAAAATATTTTAGTCCAAGTAGGTGGTCTTAAAATTCTCACTGATTTTGTTGTTTTGGATATGGAAAAGGATAGAGGTAATCTTAAAGATCATACTATAATATTGGGTAGACCATTCATGGCAACCACTAATACTTTGATCGATGTCAAAAATAGAAAACTCAGTATGAATGTCTTGGGCGAATCTGTAACGTTTTCAATTTTTGATAGAGCTCGTAATCCTGCATGTGTTTTGAATGATTATCTGATTGTTGACTCGATCGATTCTATCGTGAAAGATGTCCTATGGTAGGAACGCAATATGCTTCAAAGCGGAAAACAACCAGATAAAAATTACAAGGTGGTAAATAGGGTTTTGCTCGATGATCCGCCTTGAATCTCTCCATTGACACCGTCAAGCTAATGACGTTAAAAGAGCGCTTCTTGGGAGGCAACCCAAATATTTTCACTGTTTTATTAAAAAAAATTGTGTGTGTGTTTTCATATTTGCATGTGTGTGGTGTTATTATTTTGTCCTATTCACATGGCTTTTGCAGATTTGTAGGCGGATATGACTCTGGTGCCATTTATCAATCTTCGCATTTTTCAGGGACGTATCTTTTTCCTTCTCTTTTTACGCATTGAGGTCATTGCGTGATTTAAGTGTTGGGGGGATGATTAGTCATTGATAAAATATGATGATTGCATGTGGCTATGTTTTTACTTTGCCTAGTGATTATCCCAAGTTTAATAATAGTATTGTTTAGTCAACTTGATATAGATGTATTAATTTGAGTTTCAAATATGAAATGACTTTGTGAACTTGATACGTAGGATTTGACTAAGTCATGAATTAGCTTTTGTGGTGAACGAATTAGGTGATGGTTAAACAATAGTCTGAGTTGTGGGGCTTGAATTACGAGATTCTATTGATGTGAATTAAGTTAAAACCCTATTTTGATTTGCGTGCACACAAAATTGCTAGCCTTGCGGAAAAAAAATGCATTATATAGCTATAAAAAACAACATTATAGAGATATATAAAAACAAAAAAAAACAAAAAAAAAATGGAACAATCGAGATTATACTCCTGGTTGAGCCGCTAGTAACTAGGAGCATTCATGAGCCCCATGTTTGACTTTTACGTAAAACGACGGCTCAAACATGAGTATGGAAAACCACCTTAGGAGCCTTTGGAAAACATCCGAAGTTTATACCTAGTGGAATAATATCTCGGGAGTTCTAGCGACAAAAAAAAAAAAAAAAAAAAAAAAACATGGCTAGTAATTGTGTGATTGGTTGTGTGAGTAAAATGGTTGAAACTTTTGACACAAATTTGAAATTTAGTAAGGAAGGCTAAACACTTTGATTAATACTTAACTTTAGTCGAGTGAGTATATTGTGAAGGTTGGGGATCGATGAGGAATAATCCGAGGTAGATCTTCATGGTGTTATGGATTAATTGATTCTCAAATTGGACATAATATTTTTGTTGGTGTATTGGCATTATTATTTGCTTGAGGACAAGCAAAAGTGCTAAGTGTGGGGGACTTGTTTTGCATATTTTTGTGTGTGTTTTGTGTGATGATTTATAATATTTTGGTATGTTTTTATTTGCATTTGCATGTTTTAGTGTTATGTTGTGTTATTTTATTGATTTTTAGGTTTTGGTGGAAAAAACAAGTTTTAGAGCAAAAACGTTAAAAGTCATTTAATAACCTGATAGTCATCGTATTTTGGATGTAACATTCGATCCGGAGCCTAATTGATATGATTAATGCACCATTAGAAAGATAATTCAAAGTTACGCAATGTTTATCATTCTACTAAATGCAAATTAAGACGTTTAGATGGGTTAAAATCATGTATAAGGCACATTAATATGTCAAAATCTCGGAAATGACACGTCTTGGTATTTTGGCCATAACTCTCTAGAAAATTGATATTGAGATGATTCAAGTAGCTATGGAAAGCTAATAGATAGAGCTACAATTCATTAGAGACTTAAAGACGAAATTCCAATGTTTAGAGGCCGCGCAGTCGCGCGATGAAGCCAGCGATTGCAGCCAAAGAATGCGTCTTGTGATCGCGCGCCGTGAGTTCTTGAACACGAAATTTCCGATTTTGTTTTCGATTTTTGTCTCTTCCACCTTGTTTAGGACTCTGTGGCTTATAAATAGGACTTGAGGAGCCCCTATTTTCGACACACTCTCATTCATAGCACTTCTAGACTTTAGTTTTTGGTATTTTTCTCTTTCATTCATCATTGGGATTGCTTGGGTTCTTCCCCTTGAAGTTATTTTGCTTGTTAATCAAAGAGTAAGATTTCTTCATCTCTTTTGTCGATTTCAATTGTTGGGCGATTATTATTATTGCATGATTATGTTTATGATTGTTTTCTTTCCTTCAATTGAGATTATGATCCCATCTCCAAGCATGGACAAATTTCCTTGTTCTAGGATTAGGATGATTTGATTCAAACAAACAAGCATGAATGTTGATTAACTGATTTGCTTTCTGAATAAATTGTTTTACTTGTTGATTGATTGTTTGGCCAACTCTTGATTGTTTAAGGGGACAATTGAGATCGATCAAGATATTATTCTGGACTAAATTTATTCAGGGGTTAAATATGAATCGAAATATATTATCTAACTCTCTGAGGCTTAATGAAAATAGCAAATTATGTTGGGATAGCCTAATCTGTGAATAAGTGAGTTATCGGATCTAGACCTAGTCTTTACATGTTTGTTATATTTGTTAACTACATGATCGATTAATTGATATTAACTTTTGCAAGTTTGATGAGATGATTAAAATCTAGACTTTCTTCCATATCTTTTTCTCCAACTTTAATCGTGCTTAGTTTTAATTCGCTTTTTTTTAATTGTTTTCTTTTAGTTTATTTAAATCAAACAAATCTGGTTAGAGTGTTTAGGTTTTATTCAGTCAATTGTGTTGCATAATAATTATTTGCCGGCTAAGTCTTCCTTAAGAGACGAGTGGTCAACTTGCTACCCTACGATTGATCTCGTTCTCTTGCGAGGATTGCTAGATTTATTTTTGGTGTTTAGCGGTCGAACAGGAAACACTGAAGTGGGTGCCCTCTTCCGAATTCCATAAGTGCGCCCCTGGAACCCCAGGCGCCCTTCTCTAAGTCCCGGAAGGGCACCCCATGATGTTAAAATGCAACGTAAAGTCTAATCTCCTGCAAGACGTTATACGCAAATATCACAAGTAAACCATGGCGACGAGAAGCTAATAGACATGAAGGTAAATGGAGAAAGCATCCATCCCGGTGGGGCAATATCAAACATCTCGAGGTAAAGAGGAAGGGAAAAATGTCCAAGTACATAGAAGAAATACCCAGAAGCGCAAAGCGAGCCCCAAACAGGTGGGTGTGAAGGAAAACTATCGATCTTGGTCAAGAAGAGACGCGTCATCAATGGTAGCGGCGATCTCGTAGGCTCGCTCCATCACCACTAGCTTCTTGGAAGATGCGCCAAAGCCTCAATCTCTCCCTCCTCCTCATTTGAAACGCCACAATCCAGGATGTCGATCAACTTTGGAAGCCTTCCCACTCTCCTGAAGAAGTTTCTGGCAATGGCAAACAACTCTGTCAAAGTAGAGAGAAGACTCCGGCAACAACTCGGCCTTATACTCCAGGAAAGATCTGTAAGCCTCAATTGAGCAGGACCTCTCCTGATCTAACCTATGGGTGCCAGCTAAAGTACCAAGAAAGACCTCACCCGTCTTTAACTCATGGTTAAGCTGGGACTTCGCCCACTCAAGATCCTTCGACAACTCTGACATCTTGCCACCATTCCGCCCTGCATCATTTGCAAGCTCTTCACCTTATCCCAAAGCTGGTGGTTCTCCTCCATGGTCGCCTCTCTTTAATGGGTCGAAGCCGCAGCAAGGTTTAGAGCCATAACGTGATTTGTGCAAGTCTTAGCCAAATAAAGATTCAAAGCATGAAGAATGGAAGTGTAAAGAGACTATGGAAGCTTACCCGAGCAAGGTCCCTATGGAGAGTCTCAATGTATTTGAAGGACAAAGACCCAGTCGGGACTCGGTCATCGACGACGATGTTGCTCCTCGGGTATGGGCGTAGCCAAGCCGCGATGCTCGGTGTAGTCCCAATGATCCCTCGCAATGATTCACTCCATCGGAGAAGAGAGCTCGGGGACAAACATAGTCAGAAGCAGCAACACCGGGCTCCATCCTCGGCCTCTTCCCTCCTGAAGGGCCTACAGAATGATGAAGAGCTAGAGTGACATCAATATGATCATCGGAGCGTGATCCATGGTGCCTATCACCCTCCTGGCGGGAAGGGCACCTCTCACTCTCTTGGGGAGGAAGCGTGAAGCCAACTGAGAAGCTATAGAGATAAGTTGTGTAGAAGCCTCGGGTGGATGAGTGAGCTTGTTGCCCGACCCAAGGTTAGCATCGAAAAAGTTGGGGGAAGATCAAGTCACTCGACTGACCAACTCTCTCGGGACAATTTCTCGACTCCCAGGAGATGGCCTAGGCTGATACTTGGTGGCGCAGACCTTTTCAGGGCTATCACTTTTGGACTCCGCCTTAGAAGAATCATCACTTGAGCTCGAATCCGGCTCAAGATCTACCTCCTCATCACCATCGAAACACAAGTCTGGAGCAAGGGAAGGGATGTCAAACTTTATGGAGAAGCATGGGCATGGAATAACTTAACTAGAAACAGATCTCCGAACACATTGGCCTCCAAGCGAGAATGGAAAAATCAAAATGCGGGACGTGGCTCAAAACATACGAGAACTCAGGGGAAGACGGAGAATAACAAAAAGAAAAATATATTGAGGGGCTCGGGATGCCCCCGGGGTAGCGCCCTCCTCTGCCGAAGAGGGCGCCCGGGCACGCCCTTGTGGCCGCCTGGGGAGGCGCCTAGGAGGCGCCCTTCTCCGCCCCGGGGAGACGCCTCAGGGCGCCCTCGACGATACTCAACTCTCTCTCCGCGTGATGCACTCCGCCTCTCCATCAACTTTCATCTCAAGTCTCATCACAAGTCTCACCTCAACTCTCACCTCAAGTCTCACCTCACCTCTCACTTGTAAGAAATTTACTAAGTCTTCTACAAATCAAAAAAAATCAAAGATGAGAGGTGGGGAAAGAAAATTTACTTTCTAAGACATGGTCGAGGCTCTCCTCTCAAGCATCCTCAAGCAATTAGAGACCCTCCAAAAGCGAGACAAGAGGTGCGAGTAGGACAAGCCAGATACACACCGGACTAGCTCATGTACTGCTTCATCCCTCCGCAGCACCGGAGCTGGGAGGCTTATGTTGAGGATAAAAATGGTATTTCATAATTTAATTAAATATAATTTATTTTATATTTAGTTTATTTAATCTCAATTTCCCAATGGGCTCTTGATGATTAAACCGGCCCAAAGGAGTCCGGGTTTGGCCCAAGCGATCATTTTCTCCTACGTGGACTAGCCCATAGGCAAAATTCTGCTACATGGCCCACGGGGCCCATGTCCCAAGTAATAAAAGGTCCCTCATATGATCTGTAAGTAATTAACTCATAATTAATTATTCTCTACGCATTTAGTATTCGTTTACTGCCTTAATTCTCTCTCGTTCACCATGTTGACTTGAGCGTCAGAGCAGCCTCCCCAGGACAATCCCCGGGGCCCTCTAACATTTGCGCGTGTGTGCAGGCAAGTTCCCAATGGAAGGAGTTAGATGTTTCAGGGCAGAAGACGAGAAGACTTCGCCCTTGGGAAGAGGACAAGCTCGAAGATTTCCCTCTCGGGAAGATTATTTTGGTCAACTCAGTTTACTTGGGTGATCTGCTAGAAAAAGCAGCATCATTAGTCATATATGATAGTTACTACAATTTTTAGTATACTGTCAGCCAACCTTTTTATTATAAAAAACATCAAAAACCATTTTTAGCAAGTGCGTTTAGGAGCGAAAATAAACTACATAGATAAAATAAACTACATTCAAACAAACAAGCATGAGTATTGATTTATTGATCTGCTTTCCTGAATAAATTATTTTACTTGTTGATTGATTATTTGGCCAACTCCTGATTGTTTAAGGGGATAATTGAGATCGATCGAAGATATTATTCCTGGACTAAATTTATTCAGGGGGTTAGATATGAATCAGAAATGTATTATCTAACCCTAGGTTTGATGAAAATAGCAAATTATGTTGGGATAGCCCTAATCTGTGAATACGAGAGTTATCAGATCTTGACCTAGTCTTTACATGTTTGTTATATTTGTTAACCGCATGATCAATTAATTGATATTATGTTTTCAAGTTTGATGAGATGAATCCAAAATTCTAGACTTTCTTCCATATCTTTTTCTTCAAATTTAATCGTGCTTAAGTTTTAGTTCATCTTTTTAATTGTTTTCATTTAGTTTATTTAAATCAAACAAATCTGGTTAGAGTGTTTAGGTTTTATTTTCTGTCAATTGTGTTGCATAATAATTATTTGTCGGCTAAGTCTTCCTTGAGAGATGACTTGTGGTTAACTTGATACCCTGCAATTGATCTCGTTCTCTTACGAGGATTGTTAGAATTTTATAGGTGTTTAGCGGTCGAACAAAATTTTGGCGCCGTTGCCGGAGAAGGCCTTAGGCGTAATAATTATTGTGTCTATTTTTTCCGTGTTTTTAGTTTAGGACTTCTTTTTGTTTGCTTTTTGATTTTTACCTGATTCTACCGGTACATTTGATTTGTTTTCCTAAGTTTGTTTATGCAAGGTCGTAGGAATCTCAATCTGGAGCTTGCACCTTTGGTAGATGACATTCACCGTGTTCCGAGATGTATAAGGAACGAGGGGGATGATTCTTCGGTTAGTAGCGAGGATTCTTAGGACCACATTCCAAAGGAAAAAGAACAGACGAGCCAACAATGGGTGATAATCAAAACGGAAATAATGCGAAGGCACGTTAGCCTTCGATGCGTGAGTCCGCGCGCCCAGTCATCGGAACCGCAACCTCTTGCATCACTCTGGGACAAGCAACACAGAACTATGAGCTAAAAAATATACACTTCAATCAGTTACCGTCTTTTTATGGAATGCCCAATAAAGATCCTCTCAACTTCATTCGGGAATTTTATTCTGTCATTCAAACTTTTCCTCTGCAGGATTTGAATGAGGATCAGCTAAGGATGCGTTGTTTCCCATATACTCTGAAGGATCGAGCAAAAACATGGCTTATGTCTCTACCTCCCAACTCTCTTACTACTTGGGAGGTGGTGTACAATAAGTTCATGGCTAGGTACTACTCTCATCAGAAAACTTCAGATCTACGAGGTAAGATAGCTACCTTTTGTCAAATGGAAGGTGAACCTTTTCATGAGGCATGTGATCGCTTCAAAGATTTACAGACTAAATGCCCACATCATCACTACCCATTGGAATTGTTAAACCAATTTTTCTATGATGGATTATCACGTAACTTTCAATATATGGTTGACAATGCTCCTGTGGGTGATATGGGTGTGCACACAGCCCAGGAAATTTATGATATTCTAGAAATGATGAGTGATAACTCCCAACAAAATATTGCATGAGGCAAACGGGCTACCGTGAATGAAGTAGTACCAAGTTACGATGTGGCAAAATAATTGGTTGAGTTGACTAAACAAGTACAATTGTTGGCTACACGGGGGCATCCATCTAACGCCCCTCCTCCGCGAGTCATGCGAATTTGTGGTGAATTTGGTCATGGGGCTAATGTTTGTAATATGGTGGTTGATCAACAGGTTGAGGACATTAATGTTATCCAGGGTTTTCAGCAAAGGCCTCGTAGTGATCCCTATGCTCAAACATACAACCCAGGTTGGCGGAATCATCCCAACTTCAGTTGGGGAAATTCGCAAAATCCATCTCAAATCCATCCGAGGCCACCTCCCCAATGTCAGTCATCAAATCAATCTCGACCTCCATCGATTGAGGAAAGCTTGAGTTCGTTCATTCAGGTTAGTAAGAAAACTCAAGAGGCCAACATTCAACGCGATTTTTGAGTCTGTGGAAGCTTCATTCAAACGTCTTGAAACCCAAGTTGGTCAATTTGCCACCCAAGTGGGTGAAATTGCTCAACATGTGGTAAATAAAGAAAAGCTACCTAGCCAACCAGAACAGGCTCAAGCCGTCACCGTGTAACAAAATGGTAAGGTTATTGATAACAAAGTTGAATTTCTATTTTCTACTACTTTGACTAACCCTGTAGGCGACGAGGAGATCGAGAATGCGTCAAATTCTAAAAAGGAAGAAGAGGGGAGTAAAGGATATGTCTTGCACAAAACCAACAATCCTTAAAAACCTCCAATTCCTTTTCCAAGTCGCCTTCGGAACGAAAAATAGGAAAAGCAGTTCTAGGATTTCTATAACATGTTATTTAAGGTTAATGTTAATTTACCTCTACTAGATGTTATAAGAAATGTGCCGACTTATGTCAAATTTTTCAAAGAACTCGCATCCAACAAAAGGAAGTTTGGCGACAATGAGAAGGTAATAGTTTTCCCGAAGTGGCAAGTGCGATTCTTCAAAGACCAATGCCTCCTAAACAATGAGATCCGGTGGTAGTTTGCAATGGGAAATGGTAAGGAAACTTTTGGGATGCTCGATTTGGGGGCCGGGATCAATCTGATGCCTTACTCTATTTTTAAACAACTGATTTAGGGGAACTGAAGCCCACTAGAATGTGTCTTCAACTTGCTGATAGGTCCATTCGGTACCCTAAAGGTATTGTTGAAGATATTTTGGTAAAAGTGGGTGGTCTCATTGTCCCTGTTGATTTTGTTGTATTAGGAGTAGGGAAGTACAAAATCAATATAATGAGCACACACTTCTGTTAGGCCGTCCATTTATGGCCACCACGCACACACTTATTGATGTTAAAAATGGGCACATGACTATCACTGTTTTCGGTGAAACTGTGACTTTCTCTATTTCTGATATTAAACCTATCCCCTTGCATGCATCACTTGAAAATTGCTCTTTCGTTGATTTAATTGATGGGGCAGTCGAAAACACCTTATTGCATAATTATAGTCTTGACACTTTATTTCTTGAGCAGGATGATATTTTTGACGTCATAGAAGACGTTTGGGCTAGCCTAAAACGAGGGGGGTGATGGAAATATTCGCGTTAGAAGATGTGGACAGTAAACCCCAACAAAAGCTTGAATTGAAAGAACTCCATAAACATTTAAAATATGTGTTTTTAGAAGCAGGTGATTATTTAAAACTTACTTTCTAAAGAAGAAGAGGGAGAATTGTTGGGAGTGCAAAGAAAATTTAAAAATTCAATTGGATGGGGTTGAGTGATATCAAAGGGACTAGCCTGCTACATGCATGCATAGAATTATTCTAGAAGAAGGGGCTAAGCCTAGTAGAGAAGCTTAAAGAAGATTGAACCCCGTTATGATGGAAGTAGTGAAAAAAGAGGTATTAAAACTCCTAGCTGAAGGGGTGATATACCCGATTACGGATAGTGAATGGATGAGTCTGGTGCATGTTGTACCAAAGAAGAGTGGGATAACAGTTTTAGAGAATGAAAAGGGTGAAATTATTCCCACTAGGAGCACGACTGGATGGAGGATGTGCATAGATTATAGGAAGTTAAATGCTGCTACTAAAAAGGATCACTTCCCCCTTCCCTTTATTGATCAAATGCTTGACAAACTTACAGGACATAGTTTCTATTATTTTTGGATGGTTTGTCAAGTTATTATCAAGTGGCCATCGCACCGGATGATCAAGCAAAAACTACTTTCACATGCCCGGTTGGGACTTTTCTGTTTCAACGAATGTCGTTTGAACTTTGCAATGCGCCAACAACTTTCCAAAGGTGCACGTTTTCAATTTTCTTTGACATGGTTGAGGACTTCATTGAGGTATTTATGGATGAGTTTTCTGTATTTGGATCCTCTTATTCTGATTGTCTTAATAAATTGGCTAAGGTTCTTGAACGATGTATTGAATACAATTTAACTTAAGTTGGGAAAAAAGCCATTTTATGGTGACAAGTGGAATTATTTTAGGCCATGTGGTTTCAAAAAGAGGGATTGAGGTTGATAAAGCTAAAATTGATGTTATTGAAAAATTACCTCCTCCCATTAATGTTAAGGGCATTAGGAGTTTTTTGGGCATGTTGGATTTTATAGAAGGTTTATTAAGGATTTTTAAAAATTAGCCAACCTCTTTGTAAATTGCTTGCTCAAGATGCCCCTTTTGATTTTGATGAAAAATGTTTGAATGCTTTTAACACATTAAAAGAGAAATTGATAACTGCTCATGTTGTTGTTGCTCCTGATTGGTCATTGCCTTTTGAAATTATGTGTGATGCATCTAATCATGTTGTAGGGGCCGTCTTACAACAAATAATTGATAAATTCTTTGCATGTGATTTACTATGCTAGTTTGACTCTTAATGATGCACAAGTAAACTACACCACCACCGAAAAAGAACTATTAGTTGTTGTTTTCTCCTTGGATAAATTCAGATCTTACATTGTTGGGTCTAAGGTAATTATTCATAGTGATAACGCAACCCTGTGATACTTGTTGAGTAAGCCACAAGCTAAACCTAGGTTAATTCGGTGGATTTTGATGTTGCAAGAATTTAATGTTGAAATAAAAGATAGAAAAGGGTGCGAGAATGTAGTAGCGGATCACTTGTCTCGTCTCACTCTTCGATGATACTCTTGCTTCTCATAAAAATGAGAATATAATTGATTCTTTCTCCCATGAGCAATTATTTGAGGTTACTTCAATTCCTTGGTATGCCGACATTGTGAATTATCTTGCATGTGGAATTGTGAGAACTAACCTTTCATTTCAGGAAAAGAAAAGATTTTTATCTACCTGTAGATTCTACTTTTGGGATGACCCATACCTGTTTAGAATCTGCAAGGATGAATTTATCCGAAGATGCATTCCTGAAGACGAACAAAATGATGTTTTGGTATTTTGTCATGAAATGCACTGTGGTGGGCACTTTGGAGGCCGTAAAACAGCCTTTAAGGTTCTACAGTCAGGACTCTATTGGCCAACATTGTTCAAAGACACACATAATTTTGGGCTGACATGCGATAGATGCCAAAGAACTGGAAATAGTAGGAGCAATGAAATGCCTCTGAATAATAACTTGGTAGTTGAAATATTTGATGTGTGGGATATTGATTTCATGGGCCCCTTCCCTAAGTCTTTTGGTTATGAATATATACTTGTTGTTGTTGACTACGTGTCCCAGTGGGTTGAGGCAATCCCCACGAGGACATGCGATGCTAACACTGTCATCAAGTTTGTGCAGGAAAATATTTATGCAGGTTTGGATTCCCAAGAGCTATCATTAGCGATGGGGGAAAACATTTTTGCAACAAATTGTTCGAAAAACTGATGAAGAAAAATGGTATCACACATAAGGTAGCTACACGTTATCATCCTCAAACTTCCGGGCAAGTAGAAACCACCAACAAACAAATAAAGGGGATTATGGAGAAGACAGTAAACCCTACAAGGAAAGACTAGGCTACCAAGTTAAATGATGCGCTCTGGGCATACAGAACAGCTTATAAAACAGTTTTGCGAATGAGCCCCTATAGACTAGTTTTTGGGAAAGTGTGTCATTTACCAGTTGAAGTGGAGCACAAGGCATATTAGGCTATCAAAGCAACAAATTTCGACTTAGACAAAGCAGGAGTCGAAAGGAAGTTGCAATTGTCTGAACTTGACAAGCTTCGTAATGACGCATATGAAAATACGCGAATATACAAAGATAAAGTCAAGCGATTGCACGATAAAAGGATAATCCATAAAAAGCTCGAACCAGGTATGAAGGTCCTTTTATTTAACTCACGATTGCGGTTATTTCCAGGGAAACTAAAATCAAGATGGAATGGGCCATTTGAGATCGAAGAGGTATACCGCCTTTAACGGTAAAACTACTTAATCCAGGATGCATGAATCTTTCAAGGTGAACGGTCATCGGGTTAAGCCATATTTTGAAGGGGTATCTCGGGCTGAAAGAATTGAGAGCATAGGCCTCGAAGAGGTCACTTAAGAATTGTACTCAGGTATCGTCAAGCTAAAGACATTAAATAAGTGCTTCTTGGGAGGCAACCCAATTTTTTTCCCTTTTTATATTCTTTTTTTATTTTTCTCGACTAACCGTATCTAATGGTTTAATTGAGTTTTCTCTTTTTTGTATAAGTTAATTAAAAAAAAAATGTAGGTGCGAGCCATGCAAGCAGCCAGCGTGTCGCGTGGTCGCACGCAACAAAGACAGACGGCGGCGGCGCGCACAAGAGGCGGTCAGCGAGTTTAAGTTTTGCGAATGGGGTTTTGAAACATAATTTTTCACCCCCAATTGAAAATCCTCCCTCCCTTCCAAATTCTCTCTACCAAATCATAAAATTCAACGGTTGAAACCACATTCCGCTCCGATTAACCAATTCTAATCGATAAATCATGCATAGGAGGACCAAAAGGGCTCAAAGTCAACAACCTAGGGTGGAAGAAGATGACCCGTGAATCCGGTGGATTTAGCCGAGCAATTCAACGCCCCCTTTCCGATTTTTTCCGAAGAAGAAGGCCAAAGGTACACTAGCCTACTCTCTCGCGAGGTACCTCCATCTACCTTCTTGTCTATAGATACATTGCAAGAATTGGGGTTGCTTGATGAATTTATGGGATTTGTCAAATTTTTTAAGATTCTAGGGTGTTGATTCAGTTGGTATTGGAATTTTATACGACATTGCATTTTTAAGATTCAATGAAATTTTACATGTCATCTTTTGGGTATAAATTTTAGGCATGGGCTATCTAGGCATGGTATTCGGGTAGTGCCCAATTCATTTAACCCAGCTGAATTTTGGGCAGAATTGACGGGTTACAATAACTTTTCTAAAAGGGAACCCTAAATGGTTTTATTGCAGACCCTGCCTTATACTTATTGCACAAATTCATTACTCACTGTGTTTTTGGAAAATATGAGAGTAGTCGGGTGACTACCGCGGAGTTGTTTTTTATATGGTGCTTTCGTCGTAACACCAAAATTTTCACTACGGCATTCATTTTCGACACTTTCTACCGCAACCTTCGGAACCATAAGCATAAGTTGGGTTTGGGACACTTAATTTTCCAACTAGCTATTCATTTCAACGTGGTCCCCAATCATCTAGACCACATTGTTGAAATTCCATGTTGGTCGTCGAACACGACTTTGCTAAAAAATACGCCTCGATAATATGCAGAGCCAGTTTGACCACTTTCAACATCAAATGACCGGGCTCCATGAACTCATGCGAAACATGAACACGAGGGTCGAGTCCATTGACACTCGAGTGCAAAACATTGAACAGAACTGGGTGAACATGTCTTTCTCGCCATTCCGTCTCCACCGCCTTCAGATACACAATAGTGACGCTTTTAGAGTTTGTTTTCTTTTTTCTTTTATTTCCTTTTATGTGTGTTGCATGCATATTAGTGTGTTTCCATTCCGTGTTGTCATTAATATAGTTTTAGTGTTTCTATTTTGGTATTATGTTTCCCTCCACATATGTTTTTCCAGAATTGTAGGCGGATGCATCTATCATGCCATTATTCAATCATCCCAATTTTCAGGAATGTTTCTTTTTTTTTCTCTTTTACTTTTACGCATTGAGGTCATTGCGTGATGTAAGTGTGGGGGGGACATTTAGTCGCTGTTAAGAATTAGGTGATTCCTTATGGTTCATTTTTTAACTTGCCTATTGATTATCCCAAGTTTAATAAGGATGTTGGTTAGTCAACTTGAAATAGATGTATTAATTTGAGTTTCAAATATGAAATGACTTTGTAAACTTGACACGTAGGATTTGACTAAGTCGTGAATTAGCCTTTGGGGTGAATTAATAAGGTGACGGTTAACCAATAGTCCGAGTTGTGGGGCTTGAATTACGAGATTTCATTGATGTGAATTAAGTTAAAACCCTTTTGTGATTTGTGTGTACACAAAGTTGCTAGCCTTGCGGAAAAAAAAAATCACCAGTAGAAGCATTATATAGCCAAAAAAAAATTCAAAAATAGGCATGATAGAGCTATATATAAAAATAGAACAATCGAGATTATACTCCGGTGATTGAGTTGCTTAGTAACTAGGAGCATTCATGAGCCCCATGTTTGACTTTTACGTAAAACGGCGGCTCAAAATATGAGTATGGGAAACCACCTTAGGAGTCTTTGGAAAACATCCAAAATTTACACCTAATGGAATAATATCTCGGGAGTTCTAGCGCAGCAAAAAAAAAACATGGCTAGTAATTGTGTGATTGGTTGTGCGAGTAAAATGGTTGAAACTTTTGACACAAATTTGAAATTTAGTAAGGAAGGTCAAACACTTTGGTTAATGTTTAATTTGAGCCAAGTGAGTTTATTGTGAAGGTTGGGGATCGATGAAGAATAATCCGAGGTAGATAGAACATTGTGTTATGGATTAATTGATTCTCAAATTGGACATTATATTTCTTGTTGGGTTTGTTAGCATTATTATTTGCTTGAGGACAAGAAAAAGGTTTAAGTGTGGGGGAGTTGTTTTGCATGTTTTTTAGTATTATTTTTGTGTGTTTTTGTTTTATTTTGTGTGTGATTATGAATATTTACGTAGCTTTAAGTATTGGTTATAGTATCGAGTGCTACGTAGGGTGTTTTTGTCATTTTTATAGGTTATGATGAAAAGAGGCTCGAAAACTGATGAAAAATGGAGAAAACGGGCACAAAGACAAACGTCGGCCGGCAGCAGGGGCGCGGGCGCGCAAGACACCGCGCAGGCGCGCACGGAAGACAGGTCGCGGGCGCGGGAGGAAAGGCGGCGGCAAGCAATGCGCGGGCGCGCGCGGTGTCGTGCTGAACACAAAATTTCTGATTTTTTTCCGATTTTTGGCTCTTCCACCTTGTTTAGGACTCTAGGCTTATAAATAGGACTTGTGGAGCCCCTATTTTCAACACACTCTCATTCATAGCACTTCTAGACTTTAGTTTTTGGTATCTTTCTCTTCCATTCAACATTGGGATTGCTTGGGTTCTTCCCCTTGAAGTTATTTTTGTTTCTTAATCAAAGAGTAAGATTTCTTCTTCTCTTTTGTCTGATTTCAATTATTGGGTGATTATTATTATTGCATGATAATGTTTATGATTGTTTTCTTTCCATCAATTGAGATTATGATTTCATCCCCAAGCATGAACTAATTTCCTTGTTCTAGGATTATGATGATTTGATTCAAACAAACAAGCATGAGTATTGATTAATTGATCTGCTTTCCTGAATAAATTATTTTACTTGTTGATTAATTGTTTGGCCAACTCTTGAATGTTTAAGGGGATAATTGAGATCGATCGAAGATATTATTCCTGGACTAAATTTTTTCAGGGGGTTAGATATGAATCAGAAATGTATTATCTAACCCTAGGTTTAATGAAAATAGCAAATTATCTTGGGATAGCCCTAATCTGTGAATACGAGAGTTATCAGATCTAGACCTAATCTTTACATGTTTGTTATATTTGTTAATCGCATAGTCAGTTAATTGATATTCTGCTTGCAAGTTTGATGAGATGAATCCAAAATCCTAGACTTTCTTCCATATCTTTTTCTTCAAATTTAATTGTGCTTAGTTTTAATTCATCTTTTTAATTATTTTCCTTTAGTTTATTTAAATCAAACAAATCTGGTTAGAGTGTTTAGATTTTATTTTCTGTCAATTGTGTTGCATAATAATTATTTGCCGGCTAAGTCTTCCTTGAGAGACACCTTGTGGTTAACTTGCTACCCTGCAATTGTTCTCGTTTTCTTGCGAGGATTGTTAGACTTTTATAGGTGTTTAGCGGTCGAACACTAGGCCTGATATTGCATATGGTATTTCTTGCCTGAGTATGTCTAATCCTGGAATGGTGCATTGGAATGCTTTGAAGTGGTTATTGAGATATATGATACATTCAACTGATTATTGCTTGAAATTTTCTAAGTGTTAAAGTGGTGTAATTTTGAAAGGTTATGTTGATTCAAATTATGCCAATGATAAAAACAACCTCTTATGTTTTCACTCTGTGTGGCTCTTGTATTAGTTGGAAATCTCAGTTACAACATATTGTGGCTCTGTCTTCACAACTGTGAGAATCGAGAATATGTTGATGTAACTGAAGTTTTAAAAGAAGCTTATGGCGGTCTTATTTCAAATTGGTTTTCTAAAACAAAATATTGTTGTATTTTCTGACTCTCAATCTGGTATTCAGCTCTGTAAGAATCAAGTTTTTCATGACAGAACCAAATACATTGATGTTAGGTTTCATTTTATAAGAAATATTATTTCAAAAGGATTAATCTGTCTTGAAAAAGTGGCATCCGAATACAATCCTGCCGAAATGGGTACTAAGTGTCTACCCTCAAAGTTCAAAACTTTTCTAAAAGTTCTTAATTTTGACAATCGGTGACTAGGTTGTCCTTGGTGATTACCCGGGGCTTGCGGGTTTCTTTGTGTGTTTGTGTGAAGCCCTCGATGTTCAATTTTGTATGCGTGTATTTATTGTCGTGTATCGACTATATTTTATTCGTGACTACCTTATCGCGTCATTTTGATGGATAAATGTTAATAATATTTTCGCATTTTATTCTCATTTTTATTATTTGATCAACAACTTGTCTAATTATTGATCATTTATTATTTTCTATTCTATGTTTAATGATCACTTGATTGATCATTATTGCTATGTGTGTATTTATTAGACACCTTAGAATTTCAAGAGACCTATTTTTTTTAGTGACTTATATCCTATAGAAATAAGAATTTGATTTGTGATCATGAGACTTATAAGTGATTATGGGAATCACTATTAATTTTTAGAGATTGATATTATACACCTATTATCATCAATTTTGGGACAAAAAAAAATATGGATACCACATAATCAAGCCATAGTGGACGGCCATGAGCAATTTTGGTATAGAAATACCTCTCCATTCTTATACACATACACAATTATACCCAAAAATCCTACACACACATTTTTTATTCATATCTTCCCACATTATTCCCACTACTCCAACATTCTTCTTAAATTTCCCCCAACACCTATTCTTCACTAACTCCTACACATTCAAACCCATACTTTGACTTGCATGTTGTTCCCATGCAAGAGACACATTTCAAGCCTACACAAAAAAATAATCTCCCTCTCTTGTATAATCGGCCATAAGGCCTTTTTGATATCAAATTTGATTCAAAATTTCTTTCTCCATATCTCTCTAGTTGCCAATTCTCCTCCTTCTCTCTAGAAATCCTCCTGCTTCTCTCTTCTTCTTCTACTATCAATACTTAGTCAAACAAATACAAGAAATTCTCCTCCTCTATCCCCCTAAATTCGAACCATATCAAGACAACAAGGTAAGAAAATTTCATCTTGTTCAATCACTTCTTACTATCTTCAAACCTTCTTTCCTCTTCTACTTTTAGTTAAAATTTCATCTTGTTCAATCACTTCTTACTATCTTCAAACCTTCTTTCCTCTTTAATTTTAGTTTGTCATTTTCTTCATTGAGGTACTAAAAGGACTTTAGAGACTTTCTATCTTGAAGAGGACTTCAAGATTTAAGTGAAGAAACAAGACTACAAGGTAAGAATTTGAGTTTGTAGCACCTTCTTCTTCTTCCCCTTAAAATTCGAAATTTTGACTCCACCATTTTCATTTTTGGAGGTTTAGGGGCTGACCTTGGAAGCCTTGTTTAAGGGTGATCAAGATAATTATTTTTGAGACCTCCTACTTGACTAAAATTCCCACTACAAAGGTCTTCACACACAAGGTAGGTGTAGTACTTTTTGGCCATTTCTTCCTTCTTCTTTCTTCTTCTTGCTTTAATTCTCCATTTTTCTAACTCTATTTTTTTTATATTACTTGAGTTTGAGGTTGACATTTTAACTTGTGATCATCTCTCTCTTTTCACCAAAACAACCAACTAGACAAGGTGGGTGGAAAAAACCTTTAGGCTCTAGTAAATTTTCGAAAAAATGCATGTAGTATTTTGAATTACTTGAGATATATATATATATAGGAGAGAGGATCATGTGAGACCACCCTCCTAAGTTGGTCCAAGACCTAATCTAGACCATCCAAATAGTAAATCAATGGCCAAGATACATTACAATCTATGAGTTTAAAGTAACTAACTATACAATAGAAAGGGTAAAATTGGAATCCATAAAATCGACATGGTAACCTCCCCCTATATTATAGGGGCGTGATCTGGTTATTGATCACGCCCCCATAAATCACGCCCCATAATCAAGCAATTCATTTTCCTTTTTCTCCTTCCCATTCGAACCTTGTTATTCAAATATGGCAACAGTGATCATGCATAATTAATGAAAAGTATACAATTACACTAAACTAACTATACATTGAAACATTACTAAGTATACATAAATAATTAACTAAGTATACAATTACACTAAACTATTTGTACATTAAAATATTACTAAGTATGCATAAACATTTAATTAAGTATCCAATTTTCTAACTAACTATACATTTAATATTACTAAGTATACAATTACACTGAACTAAATGAGGTTGAACTTTAACTTGTATCATTAAAATTTTACACGTATACTAATTACAAGAACTAAATATTTCACTAAGTATACAAACTAAGAATACAAATTCACAAGTATACAAATTCACTAAACTACTTATATAACTAAGAATACGATTCCACCAACCAAGTATACAAATCCACCGAACTAAATATACAATAAAACATGACTAAATATACAAGTCCACCGAACTAAGTATACAATAAAATGACTGTTCACAAATATGGAAAAAGTATCAATTTTGAAAAAATGCTTAAAATTGATTATTTTTCCTCCCTAAAAATCGGGTAAATTTTATGTTTCCTTAAAAATAGCTAATAACTGTCAATTAATAAAACGATTAAATATAAAAGTACAATCATACTTATAACCCAAAAATAACAAAAGAGATCTACACCATCAAAAATTTAAATCAAGGGTTCATAGGTGTTCTTATGGACTAACCTAAAGGGGTTGGTCTCATTTGAACCAATCCCTATATATATATATGTAATGCATGTACATTTTAAGTTGTGAATTCCAAAATTTCTCAAGTGATGCTTAGAATTTCCAATTATTGCAAATTAGGTGCATGCATGTGCAATTTAATGATTTATGTGATGAATTCTTGTATGATATGTATATGCATGTTCATGCACTTAAAAATTCATGTTTTAATTGCCTTATAATCTGGAAATTTCGTGCATAATTGGTTAACTTATAATTTTTTTGGACCTAAAATGGAAAAATGACAAATTGGTGGACTTAATTGCAAGAAAAAAAAATTTAAGGGACCCAACTATAATTTTTCATTTTTGGGACTGTACTTATGTTTAAAAATGACATTTTGACAAAGTTTTAAAGGTTTGAGATAATAAAAATCAACTCTTGAAAGCCGAAGGACTAGATTGTAAAATTTTGAAAGTTTAATGGCTAAAACGCAAATTTCGAAACAGTACCAGCTCCACTTTTAAAATTTCGAAAATGTTAACTTTTAAGGACTGGAAAACACATATTTTTAATGTATTCCAAAAATCAAAATGTTTTGAGTTAACAAATATAATTTTTGTAAAATTGAGGGACCAAAATGTAAAATACTAAACACAAGGACCAAAATAAATTTCCAGGACTTATACAGTCCATGTACCTGGAAAAAATACCTTTAACTATAATTTTATAATATTTTAAACCCATTGTTCAAATTTCATAACAATTGGACCCCTAATAAGCCTTAAGGTCAAAAACTTAAAAATTGGACCAGAATGGAATTTTTAAATGTTAAGGGACCTAAACTCATACCTTTTCAAAACTGCTTTTGTCCCAATTAGAGTTGTCGAAATGGGCCGGCCCGTGGCCCACCAAAACCCGCCACTTGGCGGGGCGGGGCGGGGAGCCGAAAAACCTCGGCCAACCCAAACCGCTTGAGGCATGCGGGTTGGGCGGCCAAACCAAAAATTAAAAAAAATAAAAAAATAAAAAAATGTTTTAATCATATTATTAATTTTAATGAATTAAATATACTAATGGATAACATGTACATATTTTATAAAAATATTATATAGACTTTTATAAGAGATAAAAATAAAAAATATCAATTATACTATTTTTTTGTCTATTTTATTTAATTTTTCTTTTTTTTTATTTACGCGGGCTAGCCCGCTGCCCCTGCCCAAGCCGCGACTGTGGCGGGCTAGCCCGTTTAGGCCCGCCCCTTGGCGGGCTACTAAATACTTAACCCACCCCCTACCTTAGGCGGGGCGGGATGGGCCGGCACGATGGGCCTGACCCATTTTGACAGCTCTAGTCCCAATAACCCACTGACCTTAGTAATATTTTAAAATTGGAATCACAATTAAAGCCCATCCGGTTTGTGAGATCCAAATATTTTAAACTCGAGGCCCTAAATGACAATTTTGACAAATTTAGGGCCAAAATGGGAATTTTCCAAAAAACTCGACCACAAACTTTTGAAAACCTAAATCTCTGGACAATTTGGAGAATTTAGGAACTGACCTTATAATATTCCGAGATCGAGACAAAAACTTATTCAATTTTAACCCGATAAAGACTAGTTTTTCCAAAACGGGGCTAATTGTAAAATTTTCTTTTAACAAGGACCTCAAATTAATCATTTTCCCTATTATAGCTCTGGTACTACTGACTTATATATATTATTTATAAGTTTAGTTTTCTTAAAATTTCCGTGACTTAACGGATCCCCTTGACCGGATAATACGCATTTCGCGGGCGACTTCCTCGCCTAATGACCTTGAACTTACAACGGCCGGGGCTTATATCCCACCTATATTACCAAATCCACCGAAGATTAGTTATCCTCCCGATAATTAACTTCATTCAATAAGTACTCCACCAATGCCAATAAACACCACGTGTAAATTTTCACATACACGTACTTGTACCGCTTTCTTGAATTGTCATACTCGACTACCTTGTTGATATGTTATATCCGTGTATATCTATTTGCTTGAGTCAACTTGGTGTGTCGAGCTCACGTTGGAGTGGACCGATCGGTGATGGGCAAGGCGCGTGGCGCGCTTTATTCCACTCTCCGGCCCCATCGTCCCTAATCCCACCCTTGGCGGACGGAGTGTCCAATGGGAGAAGTGGGTCATAGTACTTGAGGTATAATCGCGATTATGACAATCCGGGCCTTGTAAGCTTTACAAATACTTGTTGGATTTTCGTGCCTATGGCATGATGGAGAGGCCTTGTGCCAATGCTTGGGGAGTCATAAGGTAGAACGAAGGAATTGCGGTCTGATCTACACGATTCTGGAGTTACTCAGACCGGAATACTTGCTTGGGTTGGCGCTACACTTAGTATTCAACCAATACTTGACTTGTTTGAATTCACACATAGTGCTTGTATGTACATGAATCTCTTTTCATCAAACTGTATAAGTATATTATTTTAGAATATCATGTTGCTTGCGAGCTGTGTGCGATACACGCATCATAACTCACACATTTTTCACATAACAGTTTTCTTATATATATAAATATATATATATATATATATCGCCACACTCTCACACGATCACCCATCCACTGAGAATTTTCGTCTCACTCCCTCTTGTTTTTAAACGGCCAGATGAAGATTATGTGGACGATGCAGACCAAGCCACGGAGTGATCTTTTCTGTGTTTTTCGACTTTTGGGGATTCTGTTTACTACTATGTTGGACTTTTTTTCCTTAAGTTGTAATTTAGGGCGTAGGAACCTTTGACAATTTAAGTTATGTATTTGGGATGTAATTTTGGATACTTGGTGTTTTAGACTGTAATCTGTAATTCGCTGCTACTTTACTCTGTTTTCTTTTGGGTTTATGCTTGATGATTGACTAGACTGCTTGGTTTATTTTTGTTTAAGTTTTGATCGTGTCACGTTCCCGTTTGGGGCGTGACAGTTTGCTTGTAAGTCCAAAATTTTGGACAAATGCTTGCTTTGTGCTTGTATGAATCTAACATTAAAACCCAGCTTGCTTAAGTGTTTGCTGGTACTATAATCTGTTCTGTGCTGATTATGTAAAAGTCCTACTAACCTCTGTGTGAGGTAGGCATCACGGCAATGATGATGACTGGAACCCTTTTACATTGTCTAATTGAATTACAATGAGCCAAAAGGTGGAGATTGTTATGTTTATTGGCCCATCGCTTGGTTGGCCCATTTACTAAACAATTAAGCCCACTTATACAGCAACCCAAGCCACCATAAGCCCAATAGTGCCCGACCCATGGGTCCCTTATTCGGACTGCGGGATCCGAATCTCAAGTCCGTGGATCCTCTTTTGTTTGATCTCAGCCATCCATTTCTATGGGTGATCGAGCCGTTCATCACTTGCCCTATAAAACCCTGGTACCCAAAACCCTATTCATAATCTGATGTTTTCTTTCTCTCTCCTCTCTCGAATCATCTATGATCTGTGCTATTGTCTCTCTCTCTCTAGAATTTTCCAGATCCTCGCTGGATCTTTGAGTGATTCTTGGGTTGGGATAGATCTGTGTGATTATTGTTTGTGTCCACCATATCTCGGTGTACAATCCTTCTTTCTTGGTGAGATTAGGGTTTTTCTTCCGGGGAATTTCTAGGGTTTTTCGTGTGATACACTTTGAGGGCTTATTTGGAGGTATTTGTGGCGAGGCTATCTTTGTGGTTTCATACCTTGGTTCTCGGGTAATTTGTGGTTACTTTGTGTTGGGGTGTTCCGATCCTGCCGATTCTATTAATAATCGGTTTTAGGGTTTTATCCCAAATATTTTTTATACTTTTATTCTTGTACTTTTACTTTCAGTTTTGTGTCTAGAGTACAATTTGTATTAATAGGATTTTATTGAGGTTGTATTCTTTCGGTACTACGTGTATCGATCTATTCTAAGGTGTACAATCCTTCTTTCTTGGTGAGATTATGGTTTCTTCGCGTTCTGGGGAATTTATAGGGTTTTCTGTGTGATACACTTTGAGGGCTTATTTGGAGGTATTTGTGGCGAGGCTATGCTGTGGTTTCATACCTTGGTTCTCTGGGTAATTTGTGGTGACTTTGTGTTGGGGTGTTCCAGTCCCTAAGACGATTCTATTAATAATCGGTTTTAGGGTTTTATCCCAAATATTTTTTATACTTATATTCTTGTACTTTTACTTTCAGTTTTGTGTCTAGAGTACAATTTGTATTAATAGGCTTTTATTGAGGCTGTATTCTTTTGGTACTACGTGTATCGATCTATTCTAAGGCGGATAGATACCCAACAATGGTATCAGAGCACCTATCCGCCTTGTCACTACAAGAAAAATACGAATAGACAACACCAAAAAGACATCGTTTTCCTGATTTTTCTGTTGTCTAATGTGTTTTAACATCGGATTTTTGGCAAATTGATGTCTATGAGCGGATTTTTCCGCTTATAAACATCGGTTCTACTATGCCGACGTCTTAACCATTGTCTATTATAGGAATAGACATCGGGCTGTGCGACGATTTGGAATGACGATGTCTATATATTCTTTAACGTCAATGTATAGGCAACGTTTTTAGTACCCGATGTTGATTGGCTGGAAAATTCTTTTATTTTTGAAAATAAATTGAAAATGCGAATTGCCATTTTTTGGTTCCCAAAACACGTCTTAATTCATAAATAACACTTTTATGTAATTAGCTTTTTTTTGCCCAATTTATATTAAACAAAACATAATTATTATCTGAAAATTAATTTTTTGTACTAAACCCTTTTTCCTCTCACACCATTCTTCTCCACTTAGTCATTCTGTAAAACTGGAGCTCTCTCGCAAAGCTTCTAGGAGACTCTGCATTAACTTTTCTGGACACTCTTCTCCTACTTCGGCTCCAACCTCTTGCGTTAACTTTTACAACACTCTCTTGACACGTTCTTCTCTCCATTTCGATCGTTGTACCGTAAAACTTCATCCGTCGTCGGTGTTCCATCATTGCTCCATAAAACTTGGACCATCGTCGGAGTTTCATAGCCACCGCTGCCTCTGTTCAGCCTGTGCTGCATAGCTCATCCCAAAGACTGCAGCTCCATAAAACTCCCGCGCCTCTGCCCTTCATCCCAAAACCAAGGTCCGCCATCCACTATATACTCTAACCCTCGTAGTTTGTTCGTTTGGTTATGAGATCTTAGTACTAATGAGATGGTTTAATTCATAGTTTTTAATCTGAATTTATTTAGTTCGCTGCTCCTTATTTTCTAGGGTTTGAAATTGACTTCATTGATTTTGTGCTCTGGATTTCGTTTAGTTGAGAACACATTCGGTAAGGAGAACATTGACAAATACGTGGTCAGAAATTGTAGCTTTCAAATGGACGAAAATTCTATTTTGATTACTTATTATCTCTACTCCTTCGCCTGCCCCATCCCTTTCCTCCGATCCAAACCCTAACCCTAATCGCCCTTATTTCTACGCCCACTCCCGATTTCGCCACCCGTAACTAATGTTTTAGATGAGGATACCTACGTCGAGTCATCGAGAAGAATATCGAGCGAGACTTCTTTCAAGACATCCCAAGTGTGATCGCCTCAATCGGCCGCAGTTGTTTGAACCCATGACCCTGTGCTCATCTGAGATGCCCAACTCAATATCATCGAACGTCGTCGACTGCAGAAAGGTGGAGACTCCACTGCTGACGGAATTTTGGTTTAATTCTTTAAAGGTGACATTTAGTTAATCATTTCAGTGTAGTAGAATGTCAAAATCAAAACAAAAAATTAGATTGTGATTACCCTGTCCAAGAATTAAGATTCCAACGCGTAAAGAGCGAGAGAATGTGAGTTAGTTTTTTTTCAACCAGATTTCAAATGGATTTAACCAACAATTCGCTGGTAAATTGTTTATTTTTTAATTATCGATGTATTTATGCAATTCATATGAATGTGTGTTGTCCAAGCGACTGATTTTGGTTGTTGATATTGTTGTTAATTATTTTCGATGAGAAGCATGGTTTGAGCAATTTGAGATTTTTAGAAAAAATCTGCGCGTTTGTGATTCCGATTGTAGCAATAATTGAGGCGTTGATTTTCGTCGTTTCTGGCTGTTTCGATTACCACATGTCGAGTAATAGCAAGAAATCGCGCTATGGTTACCAGGAGATTGTTCGACTCTGTGAGGAATCTCGATGTAAAGTTATTCTTATGGTGTACTTTTTCTGTTGTATCTGAATAATGATTTTTTACTTGCTTGTTAACTTTCTTATTGAGTTTGGAAACTACTTTTTCTATTACTTTTGCGATTTACTCTAAATGAAGTGGAGGCATTGCATGAGTTGTTCAAGAAGTTAAGTAGTTCGATTATTGATAATGGATTGATTCAAAATGTCTTCACAGGTTTATTATGACCTAGTAATCCATCAAATGACATTGATTTGGATTTCATGGAGTTGTCTTCTACCGAATCTTATTTAGACTTTTGGAAAATTTACAGGTTGACAATCTGTTTGCTTGCAAGATATGGTCGGCTTTTTACATATCTCCAAGTGAACTGAATTTTGTTTGGATTATTAGTATTATGGGTTTTTTCAAATTTTTAAGTTTGTTTTCTTTGGGTGTTTAACAAAAGCCTATTTTTGGATGTTTGCAAAATTGCATTTCCTGTGAGGAAAAATAACCTTATCATAACACTGTTTCTTTTTTCTTTAAAGTATCTCATTTCTAGAAATGGATATGGTTCATCTGGGTGTATTTTCCCTTTTTGGTTACTAAACATATGAAAGTAGAGTTGAGTGGTGCATGTTCTCCAAAAACAGTTATTGAAATGCTGGAGATAGTTCATGTAATGTTATTTTGCTATTCTGTTGGAACACGTGCTAACTCATATGTCTACAAATTGAATTTGGCAAAGTAGTCCAATTGCTAGAGATCTCAAGATGCTAACATGTTGCCAAAGAATTGGTTTGATCAACCAAGTTCTCGAGTTTCCTTTAATTATGTCTTTTTAGAACTTATTAAATTTTTTAAGGACATTATTTTGTTAAAAATAAATCCTAAATTAGATATGAAATTAGTATTAACATATATGGAGAATATCACAAATGGAGTTGGAAAGAAATGATAGAAAATTAGGCATAATAGAAAAACAGAGAGAAAATGCACTCTACCACTTACCAAAGATATAAACAATTCAAAATCTAATTCATTAACATAACCAAAATAGACTATCAATGCTCTAGAAGAGAAGAGCTACAAGGAATAGTGTTATAGCTAACTTTGGTTTTTCATAATTGGCGGTGATCGGTATTAGAGATTCTAACGATTGCTTTCGGGAACAAGCAAGTTGCAAACGATGGTATACCTGCGGACGAGTACACCTCTAGTAATGATCCTTTCTTTGCAAAAACACTCTCCCTTCACAATGGCTTCTCTTAAATCGTGTTACCTTCAAATGCCTCGGTATTTTCCTACTTTTATTTTGCTGCTTTCGCCGTTTAAAGAAATCGATTTAGTAGTCGTAATTGACCGTCAAAGTTTTCTTCTGCGCAAGAAGCCGTTGAAATGTAGTCATTAGAGATGTTCATGTTTAGCAAGCGGGAACTAGCAATTTGACCATTTTTACTCTCATTTTATAGTTTATCATTCAGTCTTTGGATTTAGTTTTTATTTTTTTTTCTATAGAACTGCTGAAATTTTAATTTAATGTGTTAGTTGTGGCTATTAGTCTCTTACAAGCCTTTCATATTGTTGCTTCAGCCGAATCTGGAATGAAACCTGGTTGTCAAGTTTTTTTTACAAGCCTTGAAATTACGAGCTTTTTGTGAAGCAATCCTTAAACATGGAGATGGCTAGTAATGGCACGGGTATAAATCGTTACGTGTCCAGAAGCAGTTAAAAATGTTTTTTCGACAAATATTTAGTAAAGTATTTTCATGTTATGATTCCAGGAGGCTGGTATGGGCTGGATACTTCATCTAGATACTGATGAGTGATGAATTGATGCATCCAGCTGATGTAAGTAACAAAATCAGTTGGGTTATGTGTCAATGTGCTAGTTAGTATTTTGTATTGGTTGCTATTTTATCTTCCCACCATGTCTTTAGTTAGAAAAAGCGATCTTTGGGTTTTGCGAGGCTCAAGGTATTGTGATATTTAAACATCTTTTGTTTCTTTGTTATAAGAGTGGTGCTATATCAGTGTTGCTTGCTCTGCAATCCCATAGTGTCACCTAGTTTTGTATGCTCTTTCTTGAAGATCGTCCATATTTCACTTTGATAAAATCATTTTTTCATTTTTCTGATTGTGTGTCAGACATTCAGGGAAAATTAATTTTGGTGGTTATTTCCGTTAAACCTTGTTCGGCATCATTTAAATCCAACATCATTTACTGTACGGCACTTTTAGTGGAGTTTTGCTTTATATTGGTGAGTAAAAGTTGAATATGTGTTTGGATTATTAAATTGAAATAGAAAATTTAATGGTTTGAAAATTAGAATTTGTTTAGCTAAGTGCATTTTTGTGATTTTGTTATGAAAATATGTGATTAAACATAAAATTGTATGTTCTGAGTGAAATCAGTTGCATGATATATATATATATATATATATATGTGTGTGTGTGTGTGTGTGTGTGTAATAATTCTAGAAGTTGGTTGAAGCAGCTTTATTATTTTGTATAGTTTAATTAAAACATGAAGGAAATCAAAATCTAACCATTCTGAAATCCCATTAGGCTCAGAATTGGTTCTCTTTTAGCAATGTTTTATTTATTTATTTATTAATTATTATTATTATTTTGGAATATATGAATAGAACCTCCTGTGTATGTAGCTTCATTTGTTAATTAAGGTGGCCGAATGAAATGAAGTTTTGTAATGTCCTGTCGTTTCAAAGATCACAACCTTAAGAGGAAATAGGTATGGGGCCGACTTGCTTGTTATGGAATTATCTGAGAAGATGTGGTGCATCTGGTTTTTTGCTTCCACTCTCTGCTGAAGTTGCTCGTTTTTCTATTGCCGCCATTGTTGGTTGCATGTGCCAGCTAGTCGTCAATGGTCAGTCCCTCTTTATCCTTTTATTTTGCTCGCTTAGAGGATTTGGCAGCTTGAATGCTTTTTAATACATTATAATGGTCCAAAAAAGGCATCATATGCTTAAATATATTGATTAGTATTTCAGTTTGATTTTGCGCTTTCTATGCTTGTTTTTTATTTCTTTTATAAATTTCAGGCTTCGTGGGAAGCAGGAGTTGTTGGAAACCCTGCCAATACTGCATTTCGTTCCAAAACTAGCATGACCTACAGTTTCAGCTACAACGAGACAAGTTCTTCAGACCAACTTGGACATGAAAATAAGCTCGAGTCAACTTACCTCTATATTTAGCGGAATATTGCCCAAGGTTTTAGCTACTTTATGATATTCAAGGATGAAATCTTTGATTCAATAATTTGTATGAGCTCTTCAGTTAATTTTACATTTACAAAAATGTGTGAAAAGTTTGCTAGGTTTTGAAGGGTTGTTTGTCGTGTGTATGGTGAAATAGTGACAGAAGTACTCGTGTGTATATTATTTTGGCCTTTATGTATACTCGTTGTGCACATTTTGAATAGATTGCTTAATGTAAGTTATATTTGTTAATTTTGATTGTAATTAATCGTTGGTTGATTTAGATTGGTGAATATTGGTACTATTGCCGTAATTACAGGGGAAATGAAATCAGTTTAAATTGATGTTAAACAAACATCATCTGTTATAAAATGATGTATTAAAGTATAACGACAACGGTTATTTTAATATAGACATTGGTTTGGAAACTGAGGTCATTTCGTAACTAACTGAACTGAAACAACAACGCTTATAACCCGTTGTGGTTTCAAGAACCAACATCGGTTAATCACGGATATTAACAAACGATGTTATTGTAGGAAACAACATCGGTGAAAAACCATTGTTAAATAAATACACGTTTTAACAACATGGGGATTAACATCGTTTATGATTCCTAATAAACATCATTTTTCAACCGATGTTGTTTCACGAATTGACAACGGTTTTAAACCGATGTTGAAAACTCCCCATTTAACAACGGGTGTTTCAACATCGGTTTTTTTCTTGTTTAGACATCGGGTAAAAATCGATGTCTATGTCCATTTTTCTTGTAGTGTGTGGTGGGTTGGTGCTTCTGGTTCTTGAGCTTTCTTGGTGATTTGTGGCTCCTGGTATACTTGGTTGTGGTGAGAACCCAGGACTTGCTCCTTGTTGTAAGGCTCTCTCTCTCTCCATTTTCTCTTTATCTTTACTTCAACACTTAGTCTAGGGAAACCCTTAGCACTATGCCGCTTGACCCTGTGCCTTGAGTGCAGTGGAATCCTGAGGTGCGAGGGGGATCCACCCGTTCTTTGAAAAAAAAATCTGTTGATTTTGGTTTCTTGGACTCTGTGTGGTCCTGTGCTGCCTTTCTTGTTTATATTGCTCTGTGCTGGACTCTGTGTGGTCCTCTGATTGTCCCTTACTATTTTTGTTGTTATAATTGGACTCTGTGTGGTCCACTTACCTGTTGTTTTTGTTGTTATACTTGATAATTGTGATACTTGCATCTGTGTTGTATTCTTTGTGATATTCTGTGTGGAATTATTTGTGAATATGGCTGGTGTGTCTGGTTATCATATTGAGCCCTTTAATGGGAAAATTGATATTTCAATCTGGCAACAAAAATGAAGGGGAATTTAATTAAACAGAAATGTTTTAAAGCTATTGATCAAAAGTACACTGATAAAGATACTCCTGAAATAAAATCTGAGCTTGATGAATTTGCTTACTCATCCATTATCCTTAACTTTTTTGATGTTGTTTTAAGAAAAATTGGCAAGTTAACAACTGACAATGCCCTTTGGGATAAATTGCAAGAACTTTACACTGAAACTTCTTTGCCTTCCAAAACTATAAAAAAAACGTTCTCTAGGGTTCTTCCATATCGATCATTTTCCGTTGCCAAATTCTGGTGGCTCCATGACGGAGCCACTCTTCGTCGGACTCACATCCAACTATCTCCTGTACAATGCAAGAACTCAGCCCTCAACCTCTCCTCCGTCGTCGACAGCGCACGCAGCCGATCAAGGCATCTCAAGTGACAGACTAATGCATGGGTCATCGGATCGTCATCTACAACAGCATAATACACGACCACAGCACGCAGACTCCCTGGAGAACTCAGTGCATGCATTGTCTTCCTCCGCACAGCAGCAGATCCTCGTCGCCGACGGACATCCACCTGCACCCGCACCTGGTCCGTCTTCTTTTTATGGTTTGACGTGGAATTTTCTCCCGCCCAAATCTCCAGTCCTCCGGTGATTCCACCGTCGACAGCTGTTGCACCATTGCGCGACGTTCAGGGGGTCGTGGCCTCTTCACCTTGGCATCCGGCTGTCATGGTAGATGGTTCAAGGGGGGCGCACCCCCATCACAAGTCACAGCCGCTTGGGTGGCCTCCTTTACCCCCATGGCTGCCTATTGCCATGGGGGGCCCAGCTCCTCTAAGGAGCCTCATGAGGGGCTGGCGGCTGTCCTCTCCTCTAGGACAGCCCCCTCCCAGGGGGGTGATGGCCCCTGGGCCAATCTTTGCCATCCTCAACCTCCCACGGATGCCACTCAACATGCTGGAAACTTCGCCTACATGGGCTCCCCCTTGCATCAAACCCCCGACATTCGGCTCATAACATTGGTCCTCAAGTTAAACAGGTCAATTCCTTTGCAAAGGTGGTTTCGGGAAATCCCCATCCTTTGAATTCTGCTTTTCCATAGGCCCCAGGTAATATTGCTTCATTTACCCATATGGTTTCTGGACAAAAACGCATTCTATCCCTAAACAGGTTAGGAAATGGGATTATTATTCAGTTACTATTGACGAAAGTGTTTACCAACAACGCCTCACTGAATTTTCGTATTCTTTGATCGGGCGGGTTATTTTGGGGAAAGATAATAAGCCATGGGCTACTATGCTTTTGCACAAAAGGCTTTCCGAGCTATGGGGTATTAAGAAAGACTGGAAACTAATTTCCTTGGGCAAGGGATTTTTTTGTGTGAAATTGTTTCATGTGCAGGACCATGCACGTGCTCAACTACGTACCACTTGGGCGCTTAACCCGGGGACTATTCAACTCACTCCATGGGTCCCGGATTTCAATCCTTATAAGGTGCAAACTTCGGTGGCCAGTGTTTGGGTCCGCATCTTCGAGCGCAGTTTGGAATACTGGGATCCCAATACCATCCTGGGGATTGCCAGTGCTATTGGAAATCCGTTGCAAATTGATCATCGTTCGCTTGATGGTTCTCTGGGACATTTCGTTCGGGTATTGGTTGATATTGATCTTACTAAGTCGTTGGAGGGCCACATCATGGTGGAACGAGTCGGCCAGTGTTCTTTTGTGTCAGTCAGTTATGAGAAACCCCCAGAGTTTTGTTCAAGGTGTAGTGTTACGGGACACTCGATGGATTTTTGCCATCTTAACACCGTGGGAAACCCGGCTATGAAAAGGCGTGCATCCCCCGACCAAAGACGTTCCAAGGTGCCAGCAACACGTCAGAATTCAGTTCAGCAAGGGCACTCCAGGGTTCGAAAAGTTTATCGTCCTGTGCAGCAGGACAAGGGCAAGGTCGTTGATGACTCAATGGTAAATACGAGTTCGGCTATGCGTGCAGGCTCTCCTACCTGCGCGATAGTCACTTGCCCTAAGGATATCCATCTAGGTAATACTTTTGAAGCTCTTGCTTCAGATGACACCCCCGATCAACCGTCGGCAGACTCTCAGTCCGATTATCCTGCAAGGGAACCGGTCCCCAAGGCCTCTACTGCCAATACCGGCCCCATCTCCACTATTCTGCCTCTTACAGTTCAATATTCATTGGAGAAGCCCATTCAGGCTCTCAGTCGCGCCTCTGGGACAACTCTCTGGACTCGGCAAAATCAAGATTAATCCAGAGCGTTAATAAGGGTCCATCACCAGCAATTCATGACATTACTGTTGAGCCAGATCGCCCAGGGCCGAATGAGTTAGATTGTGCAGCTTCAAAGCGATGGGCACTATGTAGATGAAGTGGCCAATTCGCAGTCATCAGATTCTGCAGCACACCACACTCCCGTTTTTACCTTGCGGTCATCACGGGCACCACCCCCACCATCGTCTCAATGAATTGCATCTTCTGGAACATCCGGGGGATAGGGAACATTGCCTCTCGTAATGTTCTTAAGGCATTATGTCAATAAACATAAACCTTCCATTCTAGCTATTTGTGAGCCTAAAGTGGACATTTCATCGATTTTCAATTCTTATTAGAGTAGTTTGGGATTGAGGTTCGTGGCTCAGAGTTTCTGGGCTAACGGATGCCCAGACATTTGGGTATTCTGTGATGCTGGCGTTTCAGTCCATAGTCAGGTTTGGTCCTCCTCTCAATGTATTATTCTGCAAGTTCAATTTGGTTCTATGGTTTTTCATATTGGTTTTGCTCATGGTTTGTGTGATCATATTGCTCGGCGTGCGCTTTGGTTGGAATTGAGGAATTTGGGTCTTACTGATCTGCTGCTTATTGGGGATTTTAATGTTGTATTAGGACATCATGAGCGCTCTAGCAGTGGTGTTGTATCCCAAGCATCTTGTCAGGACTTCAGGGACTTCTTGGAGGATGCTGGTTTATTTGCGGTGCCGACTACGGGGAATTCATTTACTTGGTGCTCCCTCCGAAGGCCTCTATCCCTTCTTCAGGCTAAGTTTGATCGAGCCCTAGCAACTTGTCAATTCTTCTCCTTTTGGCAAGTTATTAAAGGCTTAGTTCTTCCTCGCATTGGATCTGATCACCACCCTATTTTGGTTTCCTGTTCTTCTTCCATTAACAAGGGTCCGGTTCCGTTTCATTTTCAGCACATGTGGATTCATCATGATTCATTCCAGGACATTGCTAAGGCCTTTTGGGCTCTCCCATACGCGTCGCCCACCCTCTCATTGCGTGTCATATGGAAACTCAAGAGGCTGCGACAGATTCATTACGGTTTGGAATAAGGGCGTCTTTGGGGATGTTAATCGTCGGTGGAAAAGCGGATGGAGTTGGTTCGTCGATTGAGGCGGATATCAAGTCCGGGCTTCAACGAAGTGACATGGAGCTTGATGCTCAAAATGCGTTGTCTCGTACATTGCTAATGTAATCCGATTTCCTACAGCAGAAAGCCCGCTCGGCTTGGTAAAGGATGGGGACCGCAACACGGCATTTTTCCATCGCTGTTGTCAGATTCAGAATGGACGTTCGGGTATACAGGATCTGATGGTCGATGGTAGTTACTCAGATGATCCGGTTGTTCTTGGAACTCATATAATTTCCTTCTATACGGACCTCTTCTCGGACACGGGACACACTAGTTTGGATTACACTTTGGTTGACCAAGTTATTTCTCCTACGGTTAGCACGGTTGATAATGCTCACTTGATGGCTATTCCTTCGGATTTAGAGATAAAAGAGGCAGCGTTTAATATGGGTTTGGACAGTTCTTCGGGCCCGGACTGTTTCAATGGGAGGTTCTACCAGCACTCTTGGGACGTTATTTCTGAGGATGTGGTGGCGGCAGTCTGTTATTTTTTCGTTACTGCATCCTTTCCGGCAGGATTGAATGCTAGTTTTATGGCATTTATCCCAAATACTAAGGAGGCGAACGCGATTGCGGACTTTAGGCCAATTGTTATGAGTAATTATCTTTTTAAGATCATCACCAAGATTCTGGCAACGCTATTGGGCTCTATCATTTCTTCTTACTTGTCTCCTACACAGTTTGGATTTATCCGGGGCAGGCAGATTCACGATTGTATTGTTTTGGTTTCGGAAGGCTTCAATATTTTGCAGGGACATAATGATGCCAATATGATTTTAACGATTTATATCCGCAAGGCATTTGATACTGTTAATTGGGGTTTTCTAATACACGTTTTACGTTGCTTTGGTTTCTCAGAAGTGTTCGTTCACTGGATTAAAATTATTCTTCGATCTTCCAGAATTTCAGTCCTTCTAAATGGGTCGCTTGTGGGTTACTTCTCCTGCTTTCGAGGGGTTAGACAGGGGGATCCGTTATAACCTCTTCTCTTTTGCATCACGGAAGACGTGATGAGTAGATTTATTGATGAGGCGGTCACCCGAAATCAGCTTCAGCCATTCATGGCGCCTAAGCAGGTCATTTTTCCTTCATCTATTATGTACGCGGATGATATTGTGATTATGTGCGGGGCCTCGACGATGAATGCACACTCTATTATGCAGATTCTCAATCTCTATTCTGATATATCGGGTCAGATCTTCAATCCTCACAAATCTAAGGTTTATTTTGGTAGCCTGGTTTCTAATCATGTGCGGGGTCGTAATCAGACGATTACAGGTATTCATATTGGGGCCTTCCCAACGGTCTATTTAGGTGCCCCCATCTTCAAGGGTGCGCCTAAGGTGGCAGATCTGCAACCGTTTTTTGATAAGATTATTCTTAAGTTCAGAAGGTGGAAAGGGACATCTCTGTCTATTGCTGGTCGAGTGTGCTTGGTGAATTCGGTGATTACCAGTTCCTTTGTGCATATGATGATGGTTTACAAGTGGCCTAGAACATTGTTACTGCAAATGGAAAAAGCCATGCGTAATTTCATCTGGACTGATAATGTCAACTCTAAGGGGTCTGTGGTGGTTAACTGGAATCGTTGTTGTATGCCCCGAGCTGAAGGTGGACTGGGCGTCCGTTCCATTGATGTTGCCAACAATGCATTCCTTATGAAGATGGGTTGGAAGATTATGAATTCAAACTCATTGGTCTACAACACCCTTAGAAAACATTTTTTGACATCTGATGGATCTCCGCGCCGTTCTTTCATCCCCTCTTCCATCTGGAGTGGGATTCGGCCTAGGATTTTGGGTTTCTTGGAGGACTCTTGCTGGATCCCCGGATGTAATTCCGTCATTTTATTTTGGCTTGACAACTGGTTGGGTTACACTATTGCCGATAGGATTGGTATTCCGCAGGAGTACATGCATCTATTTTGGCATCGCATCTTGGATTACTTTTATGACGGGTCTTGGCACTTCATTTTCTTGTTCATAGAGGCATATTCAGATCTGGTCCGGGATATTGTTAAAGTCCCCATCGTTTCGGCTTCAAAGGATATGCGTGCCTGGTTACATTTTGAGGATGGGATTATCACTTCGAAGTCAGCTTACTCCTACCTGCGCCCTCACTCCCCGGTGGTTCAATGGGGTTCCTGGATTTGGTCACCTCACATTATGGAATGACGTTCGATTGTGGCATGGAGAGCCATCCATAATAGACTGGGTATTAGATGTTTTGCGTCTGCGGGGTTCCTTTACAGGCCCCTCGGTTTGCGGGCTTTGTTGTGCAGATACTGAATCTGTGGACCATTTGTTCATCTCTTGTGTTTTTTCAGGGGCCCTCTGGCGGTGGATTTTTGACTCTTTTGATATCCGCTATTTTATGGCTCATAGCTTTAATGAATTCTGGCATTTAATGAGTTTCCATTTCAAAGGAGCGGTGGCTTTCTTATGGCGAGTTGCGTGTTATCCAAGATTTTGGCTCATCGCGGATCGGGAATGACTTGACCTTCAATGACAAGAATCGGATGGGAGGCGGCAATCCTACGCCTTCGTGTTCTAATTCTGGAGTCTGCTTCCTTAGACCGGGGTTGCATGCATAATGATCAGCACGACCTTTTTATTCTCCGCAGACTTTGTGTTGTTGGGCGTCCAAGATAGGCTCCGAAGATTGTGCAGGTTACTTGGCAAAAACCTTTGTCGGGCTGGATCAAAGTCAACATGGACGGCAGTGCTTCGGGGGCGCCTGGGCGTCTCACAGCTTCTGGGGGTTTTTGAAACTGCAGAGGCTTCTTTCGTGGTTGCTTTGTGGGACAATGTGGTTCGGAATTTGATTTTGAGACAGAGTTGTTGGCGGCCATAAGGGCTATTCATTACGCTTTTGCGAAGGGCTGGACTCAGCTCTGGCTGGAGTCGGATTCAGTTTATGTGGTCGAGTTGCTGCGGAAGAGATCCTCAGGGGTGCCTTGGCGCCATCTTAGCATGTGGCGTTACACTCTGCACCTTCTTTCCCAAATGGATTTGGTGGCCTCTCATATTTTTCGGGAAGGCAATCGGGTGGCGGATATACTTAGCAAGACGTCGCACACTGCAACGTACTGTGAAGCGCCTACAGTGGACATTGTTTCGTCTCTTACTCAGGATTATGTTGGTCAGTCTAACTATAGGTTTGTTAACTAGTGCGTCCCGGCTTCAGGTTTCTTTTCCCATTTTGGACGCTTTTTTATGGGGGGTACTCTTTTTCCTTCTAAGATTTTTCCCACAAGGGTGGGTTTTATCTTGGGAAGTTTTAACGAGGCTCCAACCATTCAGTCATCTGGTCGGCTTGTGGCCATTTCGTTATCATTTATGACTTTGTTTCCAGGCTTTCTTTCGGTTACCTGATCAGCCTGTGATCAGGACAACTCTTTTTTATTTTTATATATATTCAAATTTATTCAAAAAAACTCTTTCTACCGGAAAAGTTTTTTAGATTTAAACTTGATCTCACTAGGGATATGGATGAGAAATTGGATGTTTTCACAAAATTGATACAAGATATTAAACTCACTAGTGATAAGAACATTGATGATCATACTCCTATTGTGTTGTTGAATACCATTCTTGATTCCTATGCTGATGTTAAGTCTGCCATTAAGTATGGTAGAGATTCTATAACTTTAGATATTATGATTAATGGCCTTAAGAGTAAGGAAATTGATCTTCAAATATCTAAGGGAATGAACAGTCGGTCGGAAAGTGATGCATGTTAGGGGTAGAAATCGTAATAAGAAAAATGGGAATAATAACAACAACAAATTTGGAAGAAAGAGAGGCAAAAAGCGAGAGGGAGGTCTAGTTCTAGACCTAAGAACAATAGAAAGTGTTATAATTGTGGTGAACATGGTCATTACATCAAAGAGTGTACTAAACCTAGGAATAACCAGAACAACAATCAAAACAATAACCAAAACAACGAAAACAAACCAATGACTCTGTGAACTTGACTACTGGCAATGATCATATGGGTGATGTGTGTTATGGTGCATGAGTTGCATGATTCTGTGAATGTTGTGCCATCAAATGCTTTCTGTGAGAATGATTGGCTAATTGACTCTGCTTGCACATATCACATGACACCTTTTAAACATTTGTTTGCCTCTTATGCTCCTGTGCAAAATGGACCAGTTTCCATGGCTAATGATAAAAAGTTTCAAGTTATTGGTGTTGGTACTGTGTGCTTGAAACTTGATACTGGTTATGTTTTGACTTTGAATGATGTAATACATGTCTCTGACTTGTCTAATAACTTGGTATCATGTGCTATGCTTGAGTATGATGGTTATAAGGGAAGATGGGGAAAGGGTTTGATGAAAATCATGAAAAGTTCCCTTGTTATTGTTAAAGCTGAAAAGAAGAGAAACATGTATGTTTGATATGTTGATTATGTTCCTTGTATGCAAAATTATGTGAACAATGTGAACTCTGTGACCAACTTGAACTCTGTGAATGACAAACTTTGGCATAAAAGACTTGGTCATATTAGTTCTAATGGTCTTGAACTTATGCATAAAGAAGGTTGTTTTGGTAATGATAAACTTACTTGTATGCCTTTCTGTGACTCTTGTGTGTATGGAAAAAGAGTAAGCTTCCCTACTTCCACTTATCCCAAACAAACTTCTTGCAATTATATTCTTGAATACTTATAGGTTGATGTTTGGGGTCCTGCTAGTGTTCCTACCTATGGTGGGAACATATATTTTCTATCTGTGATTGATGATTTTTTCAAGAAAAGTGTTTGTGTTTCTTTTGAAAAACAAGTCTGATGTTTTTGAAAAACTTTAAAATTGGAAAACCTTGATAGAAAATCAAACTGGAAAAAGGATTAAGTATTTTAGAACTAATAATGGGTTGGAATTCTGTAACCAACTCATTGATCAACTATGTGTTGAATCTGGCATTGTAAGGCATAAATCAGTGCCTTACACCCCTTAGCAAAATGGTGTTGTTGAGAGGATGAACATAACTCTTTTGGAAAGGGTGAGAAGTATGTTGAGTACATCCTGTTAGTCCAAGTGGCTACAATAATCTAGAGGGGGGGTGAATAGATTATGCCGATTTTTCGCAAAACACCCTCTTTTTCGAAACAACGAGTAGACAACAAAAACGTAAATGCGGAAAATAAACAACACTCGTTGATTTAAAGAGGTTCAACCCACCTAGGGCCTAATCCTCTATCACCCCAGTATTTCCGGGATGGATTTTAAAAAGAAAAAAAGATTTTATTAATTTACCAAAAATTAATACAACACCTTGAGGATTACCACAACCCTCTTTCACCACCTTGAGGATTACCACAACCCTCTTTCACCACCTTAAGGATTACCACAACCCTCTTACAACGCCTTGAGGATTACCACAACCCTCTTATGACACCTTTGAAGATTACCACAACCTTCAAACACCTATCACCTAGATTACCCAAGTGTATTCTTACCACAAGAATACTCACAAGGATGTCTTGTGTTGAATGATGACCAAAATCAAGATTACAACTCAATAAAGATTGATACAATATGAGTACAAGTGTAATCAAGAATTGAAAGCCTAGACCTCAAATAAGTGCAAGTGAAAGTGCTTAGGCTAATACAACAAGATATAGAAGTGTTTGCTTTGTATGCTCTTTTTGCTTGTAGTAAGTGTTGTGTATTGTTGCTTGAATGAAGCCTCTATTTATAGGAGAGGACTTGGCTTTCATTTCCAGACATTGGCTCCTCCTTGGGGAGTGATTTGCTGCAAAAGAAACCATTTAAAATGATCAAAATAGCTGTTAGAAATCAATCCCACAAAATAGGGAAAAGTTGTCTGAAAACGCAACGGATAGTTTGCTGATAAACATGGGGTTCGACCGGTCGCGCAGAGATAAGATTGAAATTGAATTCTGTGAATTATTACACAGGGGGATCGGTCGAAGGGGGGTGCGACCGGTCGCCCTTAGTCTGTGACTGGTTGCCGCCGACGATTTTACGAAAACAGAAGTCCGGAACAAAATCCAACTTGCAGTACAGCAATCGCCCGCGGTCGACGTCGACCGCACGCCGGTCGCCCACCTGGTCGACGGCCGTCTGCCCCGCCTGTTTTTCTTACGTCCCATTTTCTCGTTTCTCACTCAACTCAGTACGGGTTGCCCTATAGAGGCGACCGGTCGAGCTGAAACAAATGTGTTGTCCAATGTTTTATTGAAAATAAACTTCAAGAAATACTCCAAAAAATAGTAAAAACATTTTAAGTTGATCGGAAATATTTAGACAACATTTAGGGACATAGTTTTGGTTTGAAAACATATTTGAACAAAATCGAACATAATCATCAAAATCATGATAAAAATATTTATCTAACAAACTCCCCCTTTTTGATGATTACAAACCAAAACAATTTTCTTGAGGACGATTTTAAAACCAAATAAAATTTTCGGTTTTATGAGTAAACTATCCGTTAGAAGTATTTCATACAAAGCTCCCCCTATTTATGAGCATATCAACAAACGATTATTATTAGTAAGACGCACAAGCTATAACAAGCTTATATAGATTACATCATGAAGCTTTTAATCAATTTCATCCGAGTCCAAAATTCAAGCTATGGACTAGGTATTAGAGTCCACAATACTTATTGCGAGCTTTTATTAGCTTTTCTTGAGCTAACGAGCCAACTTCCTGTTTCTCCCCCTTTGGAATCATCAAAAAGAATGTTAGAATGGTGAAAACACCATACAATAATATCAAAGTGCGCCAAAGGGACGATTTATCAACCGTTGAGCAATTTAAGCGTAATAATTCAAGAAAAATGGGAGAAATGTAATATGAAGAGTTCATATGCTTGTTTTGTTTGTCAAAACATGATCTCAATAAGTAAGAAACGTTTGAAAGCAAGAGAATCATGTATAAGCTGAAATATTCATTGCGATATATCATCGAACACCTTGCGTGCGTTAAAAATAAAAGAGGTTGTATATAACCTTTGTAAATGGTTCAAGCCAAAAATTTTCAACATCAATTCAAGCCAATCATCATTCATAACAACACTACAACCAAGCTTATCATGATCATACGAAAAATACATCAAAAATATTCAAGAAACTTGAAAACTCAAGGGTTCCACCCAATTGAGTAAAAGAAGCGAAATTCTTACCATTTGATCGGAAAGAGTGAGCCATAATGATGATGATTATGCTATATAATGTCCATGTTGTGTAAGAGATGCATGAAATCCATTTTTGAATGAAATTTGAGTGAATTTGGCAAAGGGGACAAAAAATGGCCAAAAATTTGTTAAAATGAAGAAGGTCAAGACGAACGTTTAAAAGCCAAAAATAGCTTAGGGCGACCGGTCGAGGTTGAGGGCGACGGCCGAGGTTGAGGGCGACCGGTTGCCCTCAACTCCTTCACCATTTGTTTTGTCGATTTTTCAAAATCCGAATTTTCAACCAAAAATCCGATTTTTCGCCTAAGTTTTAAAAACGTGCAAAATGCAAACGTAAGCTTCATTCAATATGCATTATGCCTAACCGAGCTCGTATTGAAGAAAACGTCTCGGAAGATAGCGGTTTTGTGAAAATATCCGCTAATTGATCTTGAGATGGTACAAAGGATATCTCAATTTTACGTTTTGAAACACAATCCCTTAGAAAGTGATGTTGAATCTCAATATGTTTAGTACGGTTATGATGAACCGGGTTTTGAGCAATATTTATAGCGGATATATTATCACAAAAGATAGGTACATTTTCAAAAGAACATTTGTAATCCGCTAAGGTTTGTTTCATCCAAAGAAGTTGAGTACAACAAAATGCGGCGGAAATATATTCGGCTTCGGCCGTTGAAAGAGAAACACAGTTTTGCTTCTTTGAAAACCAAGAAACTAGGCAATCGCCTAAAAATTGACATGATCGGGAAGTACTTTTCCGATCATCAATATTTCCCGCATAGTCCGAATCACTATAACCTTTAAGAAAAAAGTTTTCATTCTTTGGATAAAATAAACCATATTGAATGGTGCCTTTTAAATATCGAAAAATCCTTTTAACGGCACTCATGTGAGATTCTTTGGGATTGCTTTGAAAACGAGCACATAGGCATACGGCATGAAGAATGTCCGGTCTACTAGCGGTTAAATAAAGTAAACTACCAATCATACCTCGATACTTTGATTCATCCACGGACTTGCCTTTTTCATCTTTGTCAATTTTGACATTTGTTTCCATAGGAGTAGAGACGATTCTTCCTTCTTCAATGCCGAACTTTTTCAAAAGTTCTTTTGTATACTTTGATTGCGAAATATAAATACCTTCTTGACATTGCTTAATTTGAAGTCCAAGAAAGTTAAGCTCCCCCATCATACTCATCTCGAATTCTCCTTGCATTAACTTAGAAAATTTCTTGCACAAAGAATCATTAGTAGCACCAAAGATAATATCATCAACATATATTTGCACAAGTAAACAATCTTGCCCTTTTTCAAAAACAAATAGAGTTGTATCAACTTTACCTCTTATAAAACCATTTTGTAAAAGAAAAGAACTAAGTCTATCATACCATGCACGGGGTGCTTGTTTTAAACCATACAAGGCCTTTTAAGTTTATAAACATCATTAGGCCTAGAAAAATTTTCAAACCCCTGAGGTTGTTTTACATAGACTTCTTCTTGAATAATACCATTTAAGAAGGCGGATTTAACATCCATTTGGTAAAGTTTGAAATTTTTAAAGCAAGAATAGGCAAGCAAAATACGAATAGCTTCTAAACGTCTTTATGGGTGCAAAAGTTTCATCATAGTCAATACCTTCTTCTTGACAATACCCTTGAGCTACTAACCTTGCCTTATTTCGAACAATGTTGCCTTGATCATCAAGTTTGTTCCTAATACCCATTTTGTGCCAATAATGGTTTGAGAAGGAGGACAAGGTACCAATTCCCATACATCATTTCTTTCAAATTGATTCAACTCCTCTTGCATCTCTAGAAACCAATCCTCATCCTCAATAGCTTATTTAGCATTTTTAGGCTCTTTTTGAGAAATAAGAGCTTTCTCGGCAAATTTTCTCCGAGTCATCACTTTGTCAAGGGGATCACCAATAATAAGATCTTTTGGGTGATCTCCCTTAAATTTCAATGCAATGGGAAGATCCGAAATGTCACCTCTATCTTCTTGAGGACCATTTGAGGTGGACGGTTGATCATTTGATGTAGACGCGGTTGATCATCAATTTGAACAATTTGTTCAATAATATCCTCCTCATCACTATCATCATTAGGAATTCTTTCAACTCCCGAAGCTTCATTGAATTTAACATGGATGGATTCTTCAACAACTTCACTAGTCTTATTGTAAACCCGATATGCTTTGCTTTTTGTTGAATATCCCATAAATATCCCTTCATCGGCCTTAGGATCAAGTTTGTCCAATTGATCCTTGGTATTCAAAATAAAGCATTTACAACCAAATATCTTGAAATAACTAATATTTGGAGTTCTACCTTTCCAAAGCTCATATGGAGTTTTATTCATTTTAGACGAATATAAACTCGATTAATGACATAGCAAGCGGTACTTACGCTTTCGCCCAAAAATACTTTGGAAGTGAAAATTCATTGAGCATGGACCGACTCATTTCTTGTAATGTCCGATTTTTCCGTTCGGCTACTCCATTTTGTTGAGGTGTCCTTGGAGCCGAGAAATTATGAGCATATCCTTTGGTTTCACAAAATACTCTAAATTCACCGTCAAATTCTCCACCTCGATCACTTCGAATAGACTTGATAGTATCTTCTTTTTCATTCTCAATAAGTCTACACAACTTAACAAACTCATTAACGGCATCGTTTTTATTGGTAAGAAAAAGAGTCCAATTATATCTCGAATAATCATCGACTATAACAAAAGTGTAATGTTTTCCACTTAGACTAGCCGTACCAATATCCCCGTACAAATCAAGATGAAGCATTTGTAGGGGTTTGGTTGTGGAAATTTCATTTTTGGGCTTAAAACTACTTTTAACTAATTTGTTCTTTTGACAAGTGTCACATAAGCCAAGATTTTCAAAATTCAATTTGGGTAGTCCTTTCACATGTTGGTTTTTGTAAATATTTTTCAAATTCTTGTATCCAACATGTCCAAGTCGCCTATGCCATAAACTAGTTAAATTATTATTGGCGACTAAACAAGAAACATTTTGACTAACCAAATCACTTGTACAAATTTTGTAAAGATTGCCTTTTCTATTTGCTTCACAAATAATTTCACCATTTTTAAGAATAAGGCATTTTTCTTTATTAAAGGAAACATCATATTTTGAATCACAAAGTTGGCTAACACTTATCAAATTAAACTTAAGCCCTTCAACTAATAGAACATTACTAAGAGAAAAAGAAGAGTTACCAATTTCTCCATTTCCAAGAATTTTTCCTTTGCCATTGCCGAACATGACCATACCCTCTTCTTGGAGTTTGATGTTGGTAAAAAGTTCTCTCCTCCCGGTCATATGGCGTGAACATCCGCTATCCACGAGCCATTTTGAATCTTCCATTGTGGTTATAGCCCCTATTACCTACAAAAGAATTTCTTTTAGGTACCCTATAATTTTGGGGTCCATGGGGGTTAGTCTTGAGACCTTTGGGTCTCCAAACATGTCTTGAGCTATTTCTCAATTTGCAATTATTGGCATAATGTCCAATTTTGCCACAATAAAAACAAGTAGGAGTATTATAATTATTAGCACGAACAAAAGTCGGACCTTGGTTGTTTTTCTTAAAAACACTTTGAAATGGCTTATAACCAAGTCCTGTTTTGGAATGCTCACCTCTTTGTGCATCTAAAATTTTTGTGACTTTATCCGTACTTATGTTGAAACGATGCACATCATTTTTCAAACATTCAATTTCTTTTGTGAGCAATTCCTTTTCGGTTTCAAGAGAATGAATTCTAGTAAGAGTAAGAGCATGAGCTTTGTCTAGAGATTCATAAGAGGTAAATAATTTTTCCTTTTCAACCTTAATCTCCTTATGCTCCTTTTTCAAATTTTATATTTAACGATTAAATTTTGAAACTCAATTTGCAATTCATCAAAATCACATTGCAAGTCATCAATTATGGAGGAAGTAGAGGAATTTGAGTGTACCTCATTGTTTTCATCGTCTATAGCCATGAGACCGTGTTCGGTTTCTCCTTCCTCATCGGTTGTTTCGAGTAGTTCATCCCATGTTTTGACTTCCGCATTTAGAGCCTTCTTTTTTGTGAAAGGCTTCCTTTTCTTTTGCTCCTCTTCGTCGAGCTTCGGGCAATCGGCAATGAAGTGCCCGGGTTTTCCGCATTTAAAGCAAGCATTATCTCTTGGTTTTCTTGCTTTATTTTTATTCACAAATTTTGCAAATTTTCGAACAAGTGCGGCCGTCTCCTCATCATCATCATCATTATCATAGTATGCATTATTAGAAGAAGAAGCAAAACCTTTAGGAATAATTTGCATACCCGATTGATTTGTGGATGGTTTGGAGTTTTTCCTCTCCTTGAGATGGACTTCATAGATGAGTAGATTTCCAATAAGCTCATCAAACTTGAGTGTCTCAAGATTTTGTGCCTCCGTGATTGCCGTTACTTTTTCGGACCATGAGCCGGGAAGTGCATTTAGTACTTTGGTCACCTTGTCTTCTTCGGAGATGACTTTGCCGAGGGCCACAAGAGGATTGACAATATTGTCAAGCCTTTCCACCATCTTGGAGATGCTTTCGCCATCATACATGTTAAAGTTTTCGAAGTCTTTAACAAGCATGGTCTTTCTTGCTTGCTTGACTTTCTTAGTCCCTTCATAGATTGTCTCCAATTTTTCCCAAACCTCATGTGCCGACCTTATGCCTCTTATGCGATTGTACTCGGTGGCGGTAAGAGAACAATGCAAAATATTTAAGGCCTTACCGTTTAGAGAAAAGCCTTTTTGTCGTTTTCATCAAACTCCTTGAAAGGTTTAGGAGCCAAGTGCCATCCTCCGATTTCTTTGTTGGTTGATCAACTCCTTCAATGACCACATTCCAAATGTCGAACCCGCACCCTTGTAGGAAGCACTCCATACGGTCTTTCCAAAATGCGTAGTTGTTGGCATCGAATAGTGGTGGCTTATTGGTGGAGGCACGGTGGTGAGATGAGCATCATTAGTAGCCATGGATCTTTCCTCTTTACTCGGAACGAGCTAGCCAAAGAGTTTGGCTCTGATACCACTTGTTAGTCCAAGTGGCTACAATAATCTAGAGGGGGGGTGAATAGATTATGCCGATTTTTCGCAAAACACCCTCTTTTTCGAAACAACGAGTAGACAACAAAAACGTAAATGCGGAAAATAAACAACACTCGTTGATTTAAAGAGGTTCAACCCACCTAGGGCCTAATCCTCTACCACCCCAGTATTTTCGGGATGGATTTTAAAAAGAAAAAAAGATTTTATTAATTTACCAAAAATTAATACAACACCTTGAGGATTACCACAACCCTCTTTCACCACCTTGAGGATTACCACAACCCTCTTTCACCACCTTGAGGATTACCACAACCCTCTTACAACACCTTGAGGATTAACACAGCCCTCTTATGACACTTTTGAAGATTACCACAACCTTCAAACACCTATCACCTAGATCACCCAAGTGTATTCTTACCACAAGAATACTCACAAGGATGTCTTGTGTTGAATGATGACCAAAATCAAGATTACAACTCAATAAAGATTGATACAATATGAGTACAAGTGTAATCAAGAATTGAAAGCCTAGACCTCAAATAAGTGCAAGTGAAAGTGCTTAGGCTAATACAACAAGATATAGAAGTGTTTGCTTTGTATGCTCTTTTTGCTTGTAGTAAGTGTTGTGTATTGTTGCTTGAATGAAGCCTCTATTTATAGGAGAGGACTTGGCTTTCATTTCCGGACATTGGCTCCTCCTTGAGGAGTGATTTGCTTTAAAAGAAACCATTTAAAATGATCAAAATAGTTTAGAAATCAATCCCACAAAATAGGGAAAAGTTATGCAAAACGCAACGGATAGTTTCACGATAAACATGGGGTTCGTCCTGGCACAGAGAGATAAGATTGAAATTGAATTCTGTGAATTTTTACACAGGGGACCGGTCGAAGGGGGTGCGACCGTCGCCCTTAGTCGCGGACCGGTTGCCGCCAGACGATTTTACGAAACAGAGAAGTCGGAACAAAAATCCAACTTGCAGGTGTACAGGTCACCCGCCGGCCGACCGCACCTTGGCCGTCCGCCCACCTGGTCGACCGGTCGCCCGCCCTGCTTTTTCTTACGTCCCATTTTCTCGTTTCTCACTCAACTCAGTGCGGGTTGCCCTATAGGGCGGCCGGTCGAGCCTGAAACAAATGTGTTGTCCAATGTTTTATTGAAAATAAACTTCAAGAAATACTCCAAAAAATAGTAAAAACATTTTAAGTTGATCGGAAATATTTAGACAACATTTAGGGACATAGTTTTGGTTTGAAAACATATTTGAACAAAATCGAACATAATCATCAAAATCATGATAAAAACATTTATCTAACACATCCGGTCTTTCCAAAAAGTTTTGGGGAGAAGCTGTTCATACAGTTGCTTGTATGATAAATAGATCACCTTCTGTACCTTTGAAAGGAAAATGTCCTGAACTTGTTTGGTCTAGTAAACCTGTGGACTTTTCAAATTTAAAAATTTCTGGTTGTTCAGCCTTTGTCCATCAAAAGGTTGACAAACTTGATCCAAGGTCTTTAAAATGTGTTTTTTTGGATACCCTGATGGGGTTAAAGGTAACAGACTTTGGTCTAAATTTGAAAATGGTTTCAAAGTGATCATTAGTAGGGATGTTGTTTCTAATCAACATGAGTTCCCTTGCCTTGATGTTTCTAAAAATGTTTTTGAAACTCAAAACCCCAATGTTCCTAATAAGGTGGAGCTTTCTAATATTCCTTCTAGTTCTGTGAATGATAATTCTGATATGATTGATGCTGAGCATGATCCTATGAATGGTAATGATGTGCACAATGATATTGAGAATGATAATGTTGGCATGCATGACAATGTGCATGATGATTTCCCTCTAGTTGACACTGAACAGAATAATGAGCATGTTGATAATGATAACTTGAATGACTATGTGTTAACTAGAGATAAAAGTAGAAGAAACATTAGACTTCCTAATAAGTTTGTTGATTTTCACTTAACTTTTTATGTGTTCTTTGTATTTGAATCAATTGAGAATTCTTAGCCTAAAACCTACTCTGAAGCTATGAAATCTGTTAACTCTGTGAAATGGATGACTGCTATGCAAGATAAAATGACCTCTTTGCATATTAATAATACCTGGGAACTTGTTCCTAAACCTGCTAACTATTCTATTGTAGATAGTAAATGATTGTTTAAGGTTAAACAAGAATCTGAAGGTATTAGATACAAGGCTAGACTAGTAGTCAAAGGTTTTACTCAGAAATAAGGAATTGATTACACTGAGATATTTGCTCCTGTTTTGAAGTTTGTGACTGTGAGAATTATGCTAGTTTTAGTAGCTCAGTTTAACTGGGAACTAAAGCAACTTGATGTTAAAACTTCTTTTTTACATGGTGATTTGGAAGAAAAGATATTCATGAAACAACCTGAGGGTTTTGAAGATAAATCCAAACATAACCATGTATGCTTGTTGAAAAAGTCTTTGTATGGTTTAAAACAATCACCTAGACAATGGAATAAGAAATTTGACCAATGCATGCTTGATTTAAAATTCTGTAGAAGTCCATATGATCATTGCTTATATTTTAAACTTGATGCTAAGTCTCCTGTTTTTCTGCTGATATATGTTAATGATATGCTTTTGACTTGTCCATGCATTAAGACTGTTGACTATGTGAGAAATTGCTTAAGTGCTAAATTTGACATGAAATTCTTAGGTGATGCTAAGAAGATTCTTGGTATGAATATTGATAGGGATAGAAATAACTATGTGATTTATCTTCATTAATCTTCATATATTAAAAAGGTTTTACAAAAAAATTCTATGAGTGCAGCAAAATCTGTTAATGTCCCACTTGCTTCTCATTTTATGTTAAGTAGGGATCAGTCTCCTAAAACTGAGCCTGAAATACTTTCTATGCAAAACATTTCTTATGTTAATGCCATTGGATCTGTTATGTACTTAATGGTTAGTACTAGGCCTGATATTGCATATGTTGTTTCTTGCCTAAGTAGATTTATGTCTAATCCTGGTGCATTGGAATGCTTTGAAGTGGTTATTGAGATATCTGAGACATTCAACTGATTATTGCTTGAAATGTTCTAAGTGTGAAGTGGTGTAATTTTGAAAGATTATGTTAATTCAAACTATGCCAATGATAAAGACAACAGAAAATCAAGAACCTTTTATGTTTTCACTCTGTGTGGCTCTTGTATTAGTTGGAAATCTCGATTCTGACATATTGTGGCTCTGTCTGTGAGAATCGATATGTGGTTGTAACTGAATCTTTAAAAGAAGCCTTATGGCTAAAAGGTCTTATTTCTGAAATTGGTTTTCTAAAACAAAAGGTTGTTGTATTTTCTTACTCTCAATCTGGTATTCAGCTCTGTAAGAATCCAGTTCTTCATGACAAAACCAAATACATTGATGTTAGGTTTCATTTTATAAGAGATATTATTTCAAAAGGATTAATCTGTCTTGAAAAAGTGGCATCTGAATACAATCATGTTGATATGAGTACTAAGTGTCTACCCTTATCAAAGTTCAAAACTTTTCTAAAAATTCTAAATTTTGATATTGGTGACTAGGCAGGCTGTCCCTTGGTGATTACCAAGAGCTTGCAGGCTTAGTCCAAAATTATTGGACAAATGCTTGTTGTGTGCTTGTATGAGTCTAACATTAAAACCCAACTTACTTAAGTGTTTGTTGGTATTATAATCTACTCTGTGTTGATTATTGTAAAGTCATACTAAACTCTATGTGAGGTAGACATCACAGCAATGATGATGATTGGAACCCTTTTACATTGTCTAATTGAATTACAATGAGCCAAAGATGGAGATTGTTATGTTTATTGGCTCATTGCTTGCTTGGCCCATTTACTAAACAATTGAGCCCGCTTATACAACAGCCCAAAAGCCACCATAAGCCCAATAATATCCGACCCACGGGTCCCTTATTCGGACTGCGGGATCCAAATCTCAAGTCCGCGGATCCTCTTTAATTTGATCTCAGCCATCCATTTCTATGGACTGATCTGAGCCATTCACTTGCCCTATAAAACTCTGGTACCCAAAACCCTAATTCATAATCTGGTGTTTTCTTTCTCTCTCCTCTCTCGAATCATCTCTGCTGTGTGCTCTTGTCTCTCTCTCTCTCTAGAATTTTCCAGATCCTCGTTGGATCTAGTGATCCTTGGGTTGAAATACAGATATGTGTGATTAGTGTTTGTGTCCACCATATCTCGGTGTACAATCCTTCTTTCTTGGTGAAATTAGGGTTTCTTCGGGTTCTAGGGAATTTCTAGGGTTTTCTGTGTGATACACTTTGAGGGCATATTTGGAGGTATTTGTGGCGAGGTTGTACTGTGGTTTCTTACCTTGGTTCTCTGGGTAATTTGTGGCGATTTTGTGTTGGGGTGTTCCAGTCCCTAAGCCGAATCTATTAATAATCGGTTTTAGGATTTTATCCCAGATATTTGTTATACTTTTATTCTTGTACTTTTACTTTCAGTTTTGTGTCTAGAGTACAATTTGTATTAATAGGCTTTTATTTTGTCTGTATTCTTTCGGTACTACATGTATCGATCTATTCTAAGGCGGATAGATACCCAACAGTTTTCAACCAGTAGGAATGGCAACGGGGCGGGTTTGGAGCAGGTTTGGTCAAACCCAGGATCCTCCCCGGCCCGCCTCAAGAATTGCCCCGCCCCGCTTCTAAACCCATCGGGGCGAGTCTAGACTCGTTAGACCTGCCAATATATTTTTTAAATTGCAATAATTTATTTTTCGTATTTGTAGCCAATCAAAAGCAATCCAATATCGATAGGTCAAAAAAATATAATTATCCAACTTATTATTACTACGTTTTACAACTATTTAGCTACTATTAGGATTTTTTCGAAAAAAAACACTACTATTAGGATCTTGCAACAGTACTCAACTAATACCCAAAATAAATATTCAAAGCACAATATTATTACAAGATGTTATAGTGGTAAACTAATATCAATACAACACTCAAATCTAAAAGTAAATAACACAAAAATATATAAATACATATTCAAAAATATATAAAAATAAATATGGCGTGGTGGGTCCTATTGGACCTGGGACCGGCCTCGGACCGGGGTTTTCAAGTTTTGGACCCAGGACCCACCCTAGGACCCATTTAACCAGGTTTAGAATTGCCCCGATTTAGGGCGGGTTTGATGTAGGCCGCCCCATTGCCATCCCTATCAACCAGTTCGCTGAGAATTAATTAGGTTTTCGAAACCAAATGAATTCTGATGAATGAGTAGTTAGTGATGGAGTCCAAACACGACCGACCTGTTGGGTTCTCAAAAGCCCAAAATTTTTAAGTGATCGATCGGTTGGGTTATCAAAGTCCAAAAAATCCGAATGACCAACCTATTGAATCTTTTAGGAATAAGGATTGGAAGTATATCCCGAACTCCCTAAGCCCAAGAGGATTATTGAGCCTACTTGTATTTTTGTGATGAAGTTGTGTATGTATTTCGATCTCGTAGCATCACAAAACATAAGTCCAACCCTAGGTGTGAGGCAATTAAAGCCGATTCAGCAATTCTGTTGCAAAATCCTAGATTCTCTCTAACTAATCCCGGATTTTCAGAAAACCAAAATAATGAGAACCTATAAATAGCTCATCAAGGGGCATTTTCAGGCTAGACTCTATAATACATATTTTCAATACTATTGTTATTTCCGCACTTTCATTCTTGAAGTTGATCCTAACTTGAGCGTCGGAGAGGGTACGCTGGAAATTTTTCGGTCCTCTTTTTCTAAAGGTGGTTTTGCAGGCTTCAGGGTGGACTTAATACTGGAGTTTGGTTGTATTGGGTGGTACGAAATCTTCGACCAACCAATTAGGTAAACTTAAAGTTCCCCCGATGAAAACCTTGTTAGATTAGTTGAGCAAAGAATATAAACAAATATCAACAAGTTGTAAAATATAAAATAATTTACATATATATCTTGATATTATTGGAAAGGGGGTACTTATAAATATTTCATAGACAGTTAATTATATTTCGGTATAGTATTGTGAATTTACAATTTTGGCCTTTCAGGATTGAACGACTCTTATTAGGCTTCTAAACATGGTTTTTTTGACACATGCTATAAATTGGTCAATGAACTATTTTACTAACTTCTACGAGTTTTGATGATACCCGAACAGAACTGTACATATATGCACACTTGGCGATTCAAGACTTGCTTACGTGGACCGACCAAAACCCTAAAACCGAGAAGAAGCCCCAACCTGACCCGAGTTGGGCCAAGAAGAAGACCATTAAAGGACTTGGAGAAGCTCCAACCAGAAAAGTCAACGAAGACCGAGTTGAAGCCCAGTGGCCTACAAACCTGCCACTTGGCAGCAACGCATCAGGACAACACATAAAATATTATTAAATACATGTCATCCATGCAGGTCATGCAGAACTTGGGAATAACAAGTGTCCCACTAGAATTGTAGATGTATTGATTGTTGCCCCACTCAATGTAATAGTATAAATAGGGCACATTTATGAGGAAAAAATGACAAAGAATACTATATAAAATAGCCTTGTACTCAAAACTCTGTCAGCAGACAACCGACTAGGTGTCCTGCTCGTTCATTAATCATTAATAAGTACAGTCTTCTTTCATTCTCTTTTGTATTTTCCAGTTATTAAAAAGGGTGATTAATTCTTGTTGAGCAAATAATTGCATCAACAAGTTTGATATTCTAAAAGTCATAAATAATACATGTAAATTAATATTTGAGAACAAATATCCTTATTAATGGTAGTATATAGACTCTTGTTCCAATTCCATACAAAAGCTTTGTTTGTATTGGATGATGTTTACATTAAATATCCATGACCATAACATGTACGCTAATTTATTTTACGATAACATGACCTAGATATCATCATTTAATGGGAACTGGGAAAGTACTAGGTGTTCCCTTTTTTTTTTTTTTTTTTGAATTTCAAGATTTTTATTCTTCCTATTGTTAATTTGTTATAGGTAAATCATCAAACAATTAAACTCATCAAACAATTAGAAAACCAGGTGGGCTTAGCCCACCTGGCACACATTGATTGTGGGATGGAAGTCGGGGTTCAAATCCTCGCTCCATCAAATTGTTTGTGGGGTGGAGGTCGGGGTTCATATTCTGCTCCATCAAATTGCTCCCAGGGCATATGCGGTGATGAAGATTTGGTGGGAACTCATCTTGAATAGCATCCGTGTGGGTTCGATTCGGGAGAGATCGTTATTAGTAGATTGGGGGTCGAACATAATTGTTCTCTTTACCCAGGAGGATCTGGTTGTGCGTCCAGACCGCCGAACACCGCCAAGCCATCGTCACACATCCCGCGTTTACCTTGGCGGCAAAGAATGAGGAATGCGGGCTTGTTGTCTCGGCGTAGTCGGGCGTAAGCGCAGGAAGCTGAGTTATCAAAAAAAAAAAAAAAAAAAATAAATAAAAAACATTAGAAGAGAAAAGGACCAACAACCCCACCCACACAAAAAGCCCACCAATTATCACAAAACAAACATGACTAAACAACACACCTCCATTTGGTCTATTACTATATAAAGCAAGGGCAATAAGGTCTTTCCAGACCATTCCTTTTGGAACAAGAAAAATATCAGTTTCTACCAAACAGACCCAAAGGTAAGAGCTGTGGGCCCCAATTCCGGATTCCAAAGTCTCCATAAAATCCAGTTAATTTTAAAAATTTCTTTAGCATTAATTAATTCCCCCGGAAAAGGAAGAAAGAACACGTCACCCACATGCCGGGTGGTAGTATTAGTTGGCTAACAACCCCCGCGTAGATTGAGTCGGCAACGGACACGTGTACGGATACTGATGATTTTGGAATAAATATTTTGCAGCCAGCACGAAATCTTTAGTGCCAGCTCAACAGCCTCACCCCAACGTATTTTATGCCCTGTGTTTGACAACTTGGTTTCGACTTTTATTTTTAATAAATAACATATAATTATTAATTATTAATTAATTAAATGTATGGATGAATTGGCCAGCAAAGATGCCAAGTTCAACTCATCTTTCCCAATTGTTGTTTTGTTATAAATAATTTTTAATATATCCAAATTGTTGTTGAACTAGGTTTTTACAAACTTAACCTAAATAGTAAAAAAAAGTATTTTAATTTAATTATTTTTTCTTTTAAAAAATAAGTACTAAAATGTATGTTCAATATACTTTAGTATGTGCGCCAGTGCTGCCATGATTTTAAAATTCAGATGAGTTACTGTCAGTTGATTTATGACAGAAGCGAGATCAATTTCATTGTTACATGTTTTGTTCAGTATATTCGTTTGATTCTACGCATCGGTTGTCTATATTTAAAATTTTATTTTAGATCTGTATAAGTTTTTGGTCCGTAGATCTTGCAACAGCTTTCTGCTTGATATCGTATTCAGCTGTAAATTTTATTTAGATGAATGGAACTTATCTTGATGCTCATTAAATAAGTACTAACTTGAAATTTTGGAGTTCTGGAGCTCCTTATTTGGGTTGAAAAATTAAGTAAATTGCCCAATATCCAGCTCAAAATCGATCTCCATAATTGTGTTTCGACTTTAGTCATTACTGATGCAAACATAGTTTGATTTTTTTTCATCTAATAAAAATTGAAATTTCGATCGATCTCAATTACTTAAAAATAATACAAAAAGTATATAAATAATTTCGGAAATTTCTTTTATTTATCACAATTTTGTTATTTTTCTCTTAATTTTGATAACAAAAGGCATAAAATGAGATCCATATTGTTTATTTTTGGTTCAATTTTTTATTTTTATTCAATTTTCTTACATCATGCTTTACATTATTATTTCCACAAAAAAATCCACAAACAATCAATATTTCTAAAAAATTCTCCATCACATCAATACAATTATTATATTTTCTCTATCCATTCTACTTTCACTTTCAAAAAAAATTTCACCACTATTCACTCAGAAAATGAAAGTGAATGGAACGAAAGCACAACCTAAGGCCGTGATTGGATGTCAATTAGAATCCATTTTCGTTCCGCTGGAGAATTTTCTTTGACCAAACGTGCGATTGTTTTATGAAAATTTTCACAAAATATACTATTATCTCACTTTCACTTTTTCTCATTTTTTCTTTTATCAATCACATCTACATATTTTTTCACAAAAAACTAATCACTATTACACATTATCCCACAAATTTCACTATTCACCTACTCACACATTTCTAACTATCAATCACATTCAATCATTAGTTTACTATTATTAAATCAAATCAACCCCCATCATTACTTTTTCATCTCACATCCAATCACACTCTCAAAATTCAACTTTTTTTTTCAAAATTTTTTTCACCACTATTCTCTAGCAAAATGAAAATTTTCAAAATGAAAGGATATCCAATCGCGCCCTAAGTTTCTTGGACTTTATTTTTGTTTGATGGTTAACAATCAAACTCAATTAAAAATTAAAACCAAGCATGAACTCTTGGTGATATGACTTATTTGACTCATTTGCATTTATTCACTAAACAAAAAGAAACTAAAACATATTTGCTTAATTTCCATTCTTTTATGTAGTACATTTGGAAATTTGTACGCGTGATTTTATGTTGTTCTAACTCTATTCATAATATTTCTACTAAAATCACATTAATTTGGTTATGGCTACAGTAAAATATTCATGGTGAAACACATGCAATAATTTAGGAATTTGACATAGTAAATTTAACTAAGTTACTAATTTAGCTGGTATGACCATAATTTGTTTGAATTTGCATATGTTTGTAATTCATAAATCAAATCCCAATTATCAGTGTTACCCCACTTTTAGGTTTGAAGAACAAATAAAACATTTCATATTCTATTTAAAATCAATTGCTAAATGTTCATATATATAAAAATTAAGTTTAAACACATTTTTCCACAAAAAACTTAAAACACAACTCTAATTCGATTTAATTAGTAAATAATAACAAAATAAGTCCGAAAAAATAGCAGCTCTAGTTTGATTCGTTTCGACTCAATTAAATTTTACCTCAACCCGATTCACATGACAATTATATAAAGTCAGATGTAATGTTTGAAATCATTAAAAACTGAAACAAAATTTAAGAGCTATGTTTTCGACTTAAATCAAATTTATTTATACTCCTACTTTTTTTTTTAATATGAATATACATTTTTAAAATAAGAATAAAATTTTATATTTTTATATTTTTTCAAATAAATTATTTAAACTTCTAGAAAATCAACATTTTTAAAAATGAATATAATAATAATATTTAATTAAGTATAAAAACATTAGTCATAAACATCGATAAAATTAATATAATAACATCTAATTAAGTATAAAACAGAGTTTGATTGAGTAGATTAACAAATTATAGAAAAACTTTTTAAAAAGATTACTATAAAAATTCCTCAAGCACATTCACAAAAGCGAAGCCCCATTCCATTTAAAAAAATAGAAAAAAAAAAAAGAAAATATGGATAATATATCCTATATACTAAAAGAAAAAACATGTCATCACCTCATTAATTTGAACATTTGCCAACTTTTCGTCATTTTAAATCGTCATTTCAATGCAGCTTCACATATATCTAGTGACAATACTATGTACAAAATTAAAAGAAAATTAATTTAAAAGATAATAAATTTTATTAAAATTTTAAAAGATAAATATAATCAAAAAATAAAACAATTTGCTTATAATTAGTTTGGAAAAATAGATGCTATCAAATCTATCCAAAGATATTGTTGTTGAGAAATACTCTATCAATTCAATATATTTATCTTTGAATTTAAAAGGTAACTTCGAAATCAAGGATTCTACCACAATATCTTTTAAATTTATTATTGTTTAATTTTGTGACACTAAAATTTTATTTTTGGATAAATCTCTTTTAACACACTAGGTGTTATTCTACTAAATTATAAAGAGTAATTGAAATGTTGGATAATTGGACAAAAATTAATAAAATTTGCATATCTTTTCGCATTACATGGGATTTATACCAGCAATATTTCTACAGAGACACGTGTTGCGTGACGTGGATTGTTGCCTTGGCGTTCCCTCTCTCTTTGTTCTTCTTTCTTCTTCCCCTCTCTCCTTTTCTCTCTCTAAAACTACACTGTGCCAAGCACATCTAGAGAGAGAGAGAAAAAATGCAAGCAGTTTAGGAGCATAAAGTGGTTTGAAATTCATAATTCGGCTTCCTATTTTCCATTTGACGAGGTATGTTAATTTCTGGGTTTATTTTTTGGGGTGTTAGGTGAATTTGTTTGAGGCCTTTTGCAAGATCATTGTGAGTTATCTTGCTTGTCTGGTTTAATTAATCTTCTATTTAAATATTCATTCTGATTTTTTATTTTCTGAATTTTGATATCATTTTGGAATAGTTAAATCTGCTATAATTAATAGGAGAGAGAGGAAAAAAACTGTTTTATTTTTCTTTTTTTTTCCTCTTTTTAGGAGGGTTTTGCAAATTTTGATGAGAAACGATGAAGAATTTAGGCTTCAAACGGTTGAATTATGGAAATTCTGAAATTGGTTTTTTCTGATGAAGTATCGTAGAATAATTATTGCACAAATTTACCAGAATTTGAGCATTTCATTTCCTTTTTTCGCTTTCTATATTTTACAATTTCAGGTGGCTGAATTACAGAGTCTGAATCTTTCATGGTTTTCAGTTTGGAATTTTAGGTGGTTGACGGGGATAAATTTGTCATTACATACTAGTTTGTGTTTGGATTGAAAACAGTATATGTGTGTTACAGTGGTTGGATGGGGAGAGTGAAAGGACGATAAAGCCCTTTGCTTTTCTTCCTGTTTGGAACAGCGGGTGTGGTGATATGATCCAACTGAAACAGTTACCACTTTACTACCCTGACCCGGTTATATGTACTTTTTGGGGTTTCTATTCGATATGGATCTTATAACAATACTCCATTATTCAATTTCCTTCCGAGTTATTTTCTTCTTTATAAGTGAAGATAAATCTTTATTCATGCACTCTGTCAGCTCACTCACATAAATCGAGTGTAGAAAATTTAAGTTTACATTTTTTATTGGATCTAAATATTAGTGAATGATTTCTTCCATGAGTTTGAAAAACATTAAGACAATGAATGGGCAAGCTATATGAATGACGAGATATTTGTTAATTTACACATCTCATAATTTTATTATTATTATTACAATTATTTGTTGGGTCTTTCGCGGTATTCAACCACATTAAAGTATTTTCAGATTGACATTTATTTCATCCCCACAAAGATTGCTGGTTAAGAGTTTCATTGTTTTACCTGTCCTAACTTTCATGGACCCAAGTGGAGTGTAACAATTGTTCTGGCCTAATTCATGAACTAGTAACTACTTGTATGCATGATTGAGTCCTCTTTGTTATTGGGGAAGCTTCTTTGTGGGATTCTCGTCATTCATCAAGTGTTGTATGGTTGTTTCGGAATCGCACGGATGCTATTGATCTTCCGATCTATTATTGAAGATGTGTTTAAGTTTGATAATGGTTGCACGCGTGGTTAGTGTAGGACTTCAACTATATGTTCTTAGAAAATTCCCTAAATCTTATAAAATAAGTCACTGTTTTTCTGTCGAATGATAAATTTGTGGAATTTATGCAAATTATGTCGCCCCCCTCTCCCCAAAGGCTGTAACTTTCAGCTTTTGGTTGGCTATTAAGGAGGTACTAACAATGCAATGCGGTTCAAGTGTAGTATTATAGAACTATGACATATTCTCTCAGGCATGTTTTTCATGTGGCAGAACATTGATATTTGCCATCTCAATTGACTGTGACATTCAGCAAAGATCAAAAGCTGGTTCTGAACATATCATGGGAAACGCCGAAGAAGGGAAGCCTTCCAAGTCCGAAAAATCAACTTCTCCTGCAATGGTGAGCATAGAGCAATTATCATAGTAATTTTACAATGGTAATTACTAATATGGGTTAGATAGGACTTTCTTGTCCAAATGGGCCTCCAATTTCTTTACTTTTCTCTATGAAATTACTTTGTCACACTTGACTGGTGTTAATAAAAATTAGAAAGTTTCATAAATCTTTCGTTTCTCTGGCTTGCTTTTTCTTTTCTTTCATGTCCTATTTTCTAAATCATCATATAGAGTTCATTTCTGAGGATGTGTAAATGGGATTTACATTGGCAGGACCAGAATAACATGCATGTATATCCTGACTGGGCAGCAATGCAGGTGATCCACTCGAGCCTTATAACTTTCTTTTGCACATGAAGGACACTTGTGCAATAATAATAATTTCATCTTATTCAAGGGTTTGTTAATGATAATTATGGACTATTATTCTTCAGGCTTTCTATGGTCCCCGATTTGCCGTACCACCATATTTGAACTCAGCTGTAGCTTCTCCTCATGCACCTCCCCCTTATATGTGGGGTCCACCACAGGTACTGCTGCAACTGTCTATGCAGTGAAGTGGTCGGTTTAATTTGTTATGTGCATAAGTTGACTGCAATCTAGAGTAATCTCATGAAATGAATCTTTGGTTTTTTCAGACTATGATTCCTCCTTATGGGGCTCCGTATGCCGCATTCTATGCTCATGGAGGAGTTTACGCACATCCTGGAGTTCCTCTAGTAAGTTTCACATATATTTGAGGGATAATTACAAAAACCTCCCCTAAGGTTAGCCAATTACAAAAAGCTCTAGTTCTCTTTCAAAATTACAAATACCCCCTTAAAGTGCTACAAACACCCCCTTGGTTTGTATATACCTAATAATAGCCCCCTTCTTGATGCGCAATTTGTAAAATAGAAACAAATGCGAAGGGGATATTTAATTTTGAAAGATAACAAGATTTTTTGTAATTAAGCTAATCCCCAGGGGCAGTTTTTGTAATTAACCCTATATTTGACACGATGAAAATTATTACTGAGTTTGTGAAGAGCAGATTTGATAATTACCTGTGCGTTTATGTAGGCTAGTACTGCTTTAAGCATGGAAACACCGGCCAAGTCATCAGGGAATACAGATGGAGGCTTTGTGAAGAAGTTGAAAGAATTTGACGGGCTTGCAATATCAATAGGCAATGGAAATGGTGATAGTACTGACCATGGAACTGACCGTAGACTGTCAGACAGGTTTGTGGACATTCAAAGGACATAGCAATTTGGCTTAGATAACTTAGTAGTTGTGTACAATCTGCCACAGTGCCATAGTTGACGTTGATGGTATGAACTCTTTATGGTAATTGCTTATTTCAATATCATATTGACTAATTGGCCAAATTTTGTTCTTCATGAACAGTGATGAGACTGATGGTTCCAGTGATGGAAGCAATGGAGTTACACCAGGGGTAAGGGTTTCTTTTGATTATAGAAAGTGTTCCTGTTTTTGATTTACTACCAATTGTTTGTTTATTTCAAAAAGATTGCATATCATCTTATGTTGTCAATTAATAGGCTGGTCAGAGTGGCAAGAAGAGAAGTAGACAAGGATCTCCTAACATAGGTAAGCTTCATTTTTATCTATGTTATTGTCTCAGCTCAACCGAACTTAGAATCCTATTCCTCATGGAACCTGGTTTTGTTGTCATCTCTATTATTCTGGTACAGTAAATTTGGCAAGTTTTCCTTGGTGGAACTCTCCTTTCATATAAACTTGTCTGGTCTTTTTGCCATCATATACTTGAATATAGATGCTATAATTCTTTCAGAAATAGCTATTACTAGCATATAATTTTATGTGCATAAAATTGATATATGTAAGCTTTCCTGAGTTCATGGACTTACTAAGTTAAGCAGTTGCAGTTATTATTCTCCATCGTAGTCGAGTTTATTGCTAAAGGAAATGACATCATATTGTATAGGATTTGTTCTGAGTGGTCACTTCCAATCAGAAATTATGCAATTGCACATAGATATATTTGCCAAAAATATTTTAACATCATCCCTTTAGTAGCATGTTGATAATATAATGTGTTAATCTTTGCACTTTGAATGGAAGAGGCCTCATTGGATATAATATTTCATTGGCGATAGGAAATGGCAAAGCTCAGGAAAAAAGCAGTATAGTTCCTGCTGTAGAAGTTGGCCGAGCTTCTGAGAAGATGATAGATGTGATTCCAACTGCTAATCCACCAGTAAAAACAATGGAGGACATGAATACTGCATTGGAACTCAAGGATCCATCCCTGAATGTGAAGTCCAGCCCGACCAGTGTTCCGCAATCATCAATGCCAAATGAAACCTGGTTGCAGGTGCGTTGAAGATATCCTTTTTATTTGTAATTTATCTTCTTTCTTTTGCATGGCCTTTCTTACGTCCAATTAGTGAAATCTTTCTGAGAGACTGATCCTAGTAGAGAAAATTCCTGTGATAGGCTCTTTTTTCATTTTCTTTTTTCTTTTTCCTTATTTTTTTTTTCATTTCGCTTGCAGAATGAACGAGAGCTGAAACGGGAGAGGAGGAAACAGTCCAATCGGGAATCTGCTAGAAGATCAAGGCTAAGGAAACAGGTATGACTAGCCACATTAGAATACCATCTTGCTGAAAATTTTTATTTGGTGAACTTTGAGTTGATTCTCACATTTTTAGGGAGTGTGTGCAAACACTTTTGCTTTTGGATGAAGTGATTTATTGTCGCGGAAACGACAAGTAATGGAGAATCAGAAGTTGGTATTGTTTGCAAATAGAAGCTGAAAATTGATTAGGTTAAGAGAGAGAGTGTTGTGGATAAGTTGTAAAAGTAATATTTGTGTGTAAAAGTCAAACTGGAAGAGCATCATAAATCTAAAGCACCACTCTCTGCTTTTAAATTTTGATTAAATAAAGCAAAAGCTCACATTTGCAACACTAAAAAGTGGTTTTCTTCAGCTTTTAGCTGAGAATCCTTTTTTTTAGTGTTCAAAAACACTCGGTGATGACATGCCATCAACACAGGCTTTTCTTTTTTAGTTATTTTATCCCTAATTTCTCTCGTTTCTAATTTCTTTTGCTTCAACTTTTACTTTACGCAGGCTGAGACCGAGGAATTAGCCGTCAAAGTGCAAGCACTAACTTCTGAGAATATGACACTCAAATCTGAGATACATAAATTAATGGAAAGCTCTGAGCAACTGAAGCTTGAAAATACTGCACTCATGGTACTATGTTTGGCCATATTTGATTTCTGTTTTCAGCTGTTGCATATATTTTTGTTGTTTGTAACCTCCACAAACATATAAATGGGTGGAATTTGTAGGAGAAATTGAAACACGCCCAACTGGGGCAAACGGAGGAGATAAATCTTCACAAGATCGACGATCAGAGGCTGAAACCTGTAGGCACAGTGAACCTACTCGCAAGAGTTAACAACTCTGATTCGACTGATAGACGAAACGAAGATGGGGACTCGCACGAGAATAGAAGTCCTCGAGCTAAGCTTCGTCAGCTTCTCGACGCTAGCCCCAGGACCGATGCTGTAGCTGCTGGTTGATTGTTAATCTAGCTAGCCGCCATTTTCTCCTTGATCCTGTAATTTTGGCATAATTACAAGTCCAAAATTACTTCTAACAATAGTAATAGAGAGTGTTGAGTGCTGTAAGAAAACTCCAGAAGTCTAATTTTCGGTGTAATGATTTTATCTCGGCAAAACCTGGAATGTATTTTGATGTTCGGATTTGCTGGGATGTGGCGGACTAGATGTATATCGATCGGAGGAGTACTACTCCGCTGTCGTATCTAGAAAATTGTATTAAGGGGGTCGGGTATCTAATTTATGTACCTGTGTAAGCTCTTAAACGATTGACTTGATTATGGTAGATTTGGTTTTAGAGACTGTTGTGCTATTCGAGGTCCTTCGATCGAGTCAGGGAAATGTACTATGTTTGTACTAATATATGTGTTGGATATGTAAGAAATGCACCATATTTAGTACTCGGAAATACTTTTCTTGGACGTTTATGGTTTACGTTGCTCTAAGTTGGCGTAATTTGCCTGTTTGATTAATAGTTTGGTTCATTTAAAAAAAGAAAAAGAAAATATTAGTAGTTAGGTCCGTATCCACATTTTATAGTAGAATATTCATAGGGATGACACTAGGACGAGGAATGTGTTTAAAGACCCAAACCCGTCCTCATCCCATGGGGCGGGGACGGGTTGACCAGTGTAGAATAAAGTGTTATTATTTTGTTTTTTAGTATTTTGTGTTATTAACAAGTTTTTTTAGTATCTATTTTGTATTGGTAACGTATACTATTTATATAAATTGTCATTATCAATGTAAGACATGATATTAGGATTTGGGCGGGGTGGGGTGGTACATAAGGAGTAGAGGTAGAAATGTCAATAAGGATTGCTCTTCCCGACCCTGTCCTAGCCCTAAAAGGCCTTAGTCCTTAAGGGCTAGGGTTAAAAAGTTGAAAAATCTAGGCTCAGCCTTAGCCCTGTGTAGGGCTAGGAGGGTCGGGCCATGGCTGACCCAATAATTTTTTCTTTCATTTTTTGGTTGAAATCATGCCCTTATAAGTTTAATATTTTTAACTAAATTAAATACTAATATAACATAATTTAATAAAAATAAGTAACAATAAAATAAGGTTCTTCTAAATAATTTTGTGAATTAATAAAAAAAAATATCAGCAATCTAATATTCTAGCAACGGAATCATAGATCATAATATCAAATTTCTTCATCTTCATCAATTACAATTTGCTAAGATTAAATTATAATTGATAAATAAGATTAGAGATCAGATTTGATAGTATTATTTGTACAAATTTTAAATATAAATTATAAAATACAAAAAATATTGAGAAAAAAGTCTTAAGTGGCCAAGCCCCTAGCCCTACCCATTAAGGCCAATTAGGGTTGAGCTAAAAAGTCCTTATGTTATAAGGGCCTAAGAAACATAGGCCCAATTCTCAAATTTTTTGGGTCGGGCTAAGGTCGGCCTTCAGTAGCTGACCTTTATTGACATCTCTAGCGGATATGGTACACAAACCCGTCTCTCGAGGCCGGGCGGCTTATGAATGGGAATTGTCAAATTGACATCCCTAAATATTCGATGGCCCAAATTAAATGGGTTTCACCGATATCTTGAAAAAGGTGCCTTTGACAACCTTGTGTCCAATTTCGATTGAGTTGTGTAATAAGAGATTCTTGCATTTCGATTTTCTCATGTTTATGATTTGCTCATTGTTTCCATTATAGTAAATTAGTAATATGTGATGTGGAATGTCACAAAGTTGTCTTTGAAGTTGGGGTAATTTAACGGTTTGTGGTGTTTGTGGAATTTTATTGTAAATGTGTTGTGGTTTTGGGATGTTAATTATTTATATGTTGGCGCTACTACCAATAGTGTCCGTAAGCTTCTCCTACTACCAATAGCGCTAAATCCAATTTTTTTTTTTTAAATTCCACGACACCTTGGGCGCTAGTTTCTTTGCAAAAACTTGTTGGCGCTATTTTGACTAGCGCCCAACCCAATTTTCTTTTTTTTTTTTGAAACTTTCGTCCTTCTATAAAAACACCCTCATCCCCCTCATTTTATCCATCCTGGATGTCTCTCTCACTTGTCATTTAAAATAAAGTACCTCCCTCATTTTTTATCCATCCTCCTTCTACCACAATTCCCGTGGCAAGCGGAGGAATGTGGTAAGTGAGACGGCGGCAGACAACGAAAGTAATTTTTTACACAAATTAAATATTTCTTTAATATTTGTAATTTATTTTGTTAATTGGTAAAGTTGTTAAATAATATATTATTTGTTGGTAGGTAATATTTGTAGATAATGTTTTTGTAAATGTTATTTTATTTTTGGACATTTTTAAAAACTGTTAGAAGAAATTGTTGAATAATATGGTAGGTAGGTATTTTTAAAAAAGTTAGTAAAATGATAGATTAATATAATTTTAATTGCTTGATGATAATTTTTTGTAGATGTTATTTTTAGTATTATAGATAATATAGTTGGTATTTTTTAGTTTATTAGTAAAAATGATAATTTTTTAATTTATTAGTAAAAATAACAATTTATGTTTAATTTTTGAAGATATGTCAGACAAAATTGGAATATTTGTGCACTATGGAGGAGAAGTTATCGGAGCAACACATTGATCGTAGTATTGACCTATCAAATTTATTAGGACTTTTGTATGAAATGACGGATTTGGATCAGAATCGCCATAAGTTGACAGTTTCTGCTAAATATTTTGACAATGATAATTCACGAGTGGTTCCAATTAAAAAAGATCGGGAACTTAGATTCTTTTTGGATTCGATAACTGGTTTAAGGTCTGTTGATCTATTTGTTGAATTTTTTTATCTCATACCGCACCACCACCAATTCCATTGGAAAATGAGTTTTACCAGTATGCATCTTATATTATTGGTGACTCTGAATTGCCTTCGGTTACTCAAGGAATGACAAACATGGGTTTGGGTAGTGCTTGTGGACCTAATCAGGGGAATTTGGATGTATTGAATGTGCAAGTTGAGAAGCGACCTATAGTTAGGGGTGATTATTTTCTTGCCGATAAAACGGGACCCTTGGAACCTAGTTATAATAGCGAGCATGATGATGATAGTGATGATCATATTGAGCATAATGATGTACATGAAGAGGATCATCCTGCCCAGCGACAAGTTCCTTTGGTAGTTCCTCCTCATCCTAATTTATCAAGATCCTCTTTTTTTGGAGTCGGGATTCAAAGATATTTCTGGTGATTCTATTGATGGCCGTTAAGAACTATGTATTATGACTCTGAGAGAGATGAGTTGAAAAAGGGCATGGTTTTCGTAGATAAAAAAATATGTGCAATCCGCAGTTAAGGATTTTTCTGTGCGTCATGGCAGATGTGAGTATAGGGTTGTGGAGTCTACACCGACATTGTAGAAAGTTGTTTGTAAGCATAATCAATCCGGAGTTATTGAAACGGGCTTATCATCGCAACAATGCAATTGGTGGTTACGGTCGAGTTTTGTGAAAAGACATTCAATGTGGCAAATTACCAAGTTGGGACCTCCCCAAAGTTGTGTTATGAACACCGTCTCCAAAGATCATAGAAACTTGTGTAAAAGTATTATCGTTAAAGATCTTATGGGGATGGTACAGTGTGATCCGACGTATGATATCAAGTATGTTCAGCAAAATGTGAAGGACAAATATGGATATGAGATATCATACCATAAAGCTTGCACAAAACGGGCAAGAGAAAATATGTAAGGGACTTGGGAGAGCTCTTGTCAATATTTGCTTAATTATATGGGGGCGCTGCAGAAATACAATCCGGGAACAGTTGTGGAGTGGCTCCCTAAAGAAATAGACGAACGTGGTGTGCATACGTTGGGGTACGTTTTCTGGGTGTTTAGGCCGTGCATCGAGGGTTTTAGGCATTGCCGCAAGGTCATTAGTGTGGATTTAACGCACTTGTATACTAAATACAAGCACAAGATGTTAACTGATGTGATTTTGGATGCAAACCAACATGTGATACCTTTAGCATATGCTATTGTAGATGAGAAAAATTTTAGGTCATGTCATTGGTTTCTTCACATGGTGGCTAAATACGTGGTTACTTTGGAGCCGAGGGAATGTGTCTTATTTCCGACCGCCATAAGGGTATAATAAAAGCGGTCGAACGTGTTCCGAGTTTCAAGCACCTATAGGAGTACACCGGTTTTGTTTGAGGCATGTGACATCTAATTTTAATAATCATTTTAAGAATATAAAACTCAAGGACTTGTGTTGGCAAGTCGGATCGAGTTGAGTGTTCGGATGTTTGAGAAAATAATGGAGCGATTAAATCATTGAACCCGGATGCTTACGAGTATTTGGCGGAGATTGATCCTTGCCTATGGACACTCAACTACGATGAAGGGTTGGGCGCTATTGCAATTAGCGTCGATGATTAGACGCTATTAGCAATAATAGCGCCTACACTTAAATTTTTAACACCATAAAATCCACTACACTCTTGCAAAAAAATCCCACAAACACCATAAACCGTTAAATTACCCCCTGGTTGGGGTATCAATGAATACAGTCGATAATCGAGCTTAAAAAATTATATTTGAGTTTCACTACAACAAAAATGGTCTAATGTAATGATATTATTAGCAACAACAACATGTTATCGCTAAAACCAAGTATTAGCGACGACATGTCATCACAAATAAATTTTGTAGAGGTCATGAATAATTTTAGTGACGAATTATTCATGATCTCTATCTTTGAATCGCCAGGTTGTTGAAGATGATGAAGATTCTTTTGGGCTAGATTTGGATTTCAGGTTGCCTTGTTCAGTAGTTCTTCTTCTTCTTCATTTTTTTTTTTGGTGATTGTTGTTGATTATTCTGGATTGGCATTTTTCTTCTCTTGGATCCGATTTATGATCTTTTTTGCTTTTGTTGTTGTATCGTTTTTTGAAGTTGTTGCAGAAGTATGTGTGGGTGAGCTTTATTTATGAAACTATGCAAGTGTTATAGGTGAAAATGAAAACCAGACTTGTGTTGTATGGTTCTATGTGTGAATGCATGATTTAGACGTTGTACAATCCAGATTTTTCTGGTCATTTTTTCTTAGGAGAATCTGCTTTCTGATTGTAATTGTTTTTCCCCCCTTAATTCCTGGATTTTTTTTTTATTTGGGTTGTGATAGGCTGATAGAGTTCATTGCTTAGTAATATTGGTGGAATTGAAGCTACATCATGTTCGAATGCAAGTTTTGCAAGTGTTATTAGACATCTTTTGTAATATATAACCTTATCGGATGACCGAAAGAAAGGAAATCTATCTATTTCTGATATGAGTGCTTGGCGATTGGGCAATCGTCGGAAATCCATTGCTATTAAAACTGCCGTCTCAAGTGGCGGCGGGGGCTCAGTGTCGGACTTGGACGATAATGCAAGGAAATTACTACAGGCTTTACTGTGGGTTGCGGAGGGTGTTTATATAATTTGGCTCTTCTTACTCCCCTATGCTCCTGTAAGTATAGTTTATATCATTAGTGTTATTTCTTTGTAGCATATGTTTATATTGCCAATTTAGCAATGCATGATCTAGCTGCCAAATAATGTTCTGTTTACTGCTAAATAATGTTCTATTTACTTGTTTCTGCATACAGTGAATGTTGTAGATTCCTATATGATATGACATTTTTGCATACCATTTTTTTCTTGTTTTAAATTTCAAAATTCCTTGCACTATCTTGTAGGGGGATCCAGTCTGGGCCATCAGTTCAGAAACAATCAACTCTCTGATAGGCCTTTCTCTCAATTTCTTCTTCATTCTGCCTTTTATAAGTCTAAGCGGTTATGATAATCTAAGGGGGTGAATAGATTATCTTCATTTTCTCGATTTAGCCATCTTTTTCGAATCAAACAAGCCAAGACAATAGTAAAGGTGCGGGAAGTAAATAACACGCGTCGATTTATAGAGGTTCAACCCACCTAGGGCCTAATCCTCTACCACCCCAGTATCTCCGGGATGGATTTAAAAAAGAAAAAAAGATTTTATTAATTACCATAATTAATACAACAACACCTTACAACACCTCTTTTGAGATTACCATAATATCACTTGAAGATTACCACAATCTTCAACGGCACCTTGTGAAGATTACCACAATCGGAAGAATACCAAATTCTTCAACACCTCAAAGAGCACCATACTCTTTAATAAGAAGATCACCACAATCTTCTTGCACCTATCACCTAGATCATCCAAGTGTGTTCTTACCACAAGAACACTCACAAGGATATCTTGTATTGAATGATAACCTTAAAATTCAAGATTACAACTCGATAATGAATGATACAAATATGAGTGCAAGTGTAATCAAGAAATAAAGCCTAGACCTCAAAATGTGAAAGTGATAAGCTAGGCAAATTACAACAAGAATAATAACAATGAAGAACAAATATGTTTGCTTGAATGTATCTTGTTGTGTTGTAGTATTCTCTCTTGTTGTGTAGCTTCAATTCTTCATCTATTTATAGAGGATGTCTTGAACATGGATAGGCTCTTCTTGGGGACTGATTTCTACAAAAAAAATCCAATTAAAATCAAGATTATAGTTGTTAGAAATCAACTCCATAATTTAGGGAAAAGTTGTGTCTTTGCAAGCGGTTAGAATTTTCTTTGTCAAACATAAGGCGACCGGTCACAAGATAGATAGAAGAAAAAAAAAGATTGCAAAAAAATTTCACGGGGGATCGGTCCGGGTGGGTCGTACCGGTCGGCATAGGGTCCGACCGGTCGCCCACCTATTGGACCGGTCGCCCTCACACATATTTTCATTACAGGGCGTTCTGTAATGTTTCCAGGTACCGGTCGACTTCTAGGTCGACCGGTCGACCTCCAGGGTTTTCTCAAACGTCTCGTTTCTATTTCAAAACTCATCTCCAGGTACGGGTTGCCCTATAGGGCGACCGGTTGAGCACGAGACAAAAGTGTTGTCCAATTTTTATCGAAAATAAACTTCAAAAAATACTCCAAAAAATTAGTAAAAACATTTTAAACCGAACGGGAGTATTTGGACAACATTAGAAATATTGTTTTGATGTAAAAACACATTAACACAAAATTATTAAAAGTGTTGTCCAATTTTTGTCTAAAATAAACTCGAAGAAATACTCCGGAAAATTAGTAAAATCAATTAGGAGTATTTGGACAGCATTTAAAAACATTGTTTTGGTATAAAAACAAAATCATAAAAATCACGATAAAACCATTTATCAAACAATCTCCCCCTTTTTGATGATTACAAACCAAAATAATTTAACGAGGTCGATTTTGAAAACAAAACAATTTTACCGGTTAAAATAAACTATCCGTTGTGAGCGACAACATTCCACGCAACATAATCACAAGGATGAGAGTAAAGATATACAAAAAATATTTAACAAAGCTCCCCCTATCAACATGCACAACAATAGTAATATAGAAGCAATCAACCAAAAGCTAAAAGCTCAGGTTTTACATATTGAGCTTAAGTATCAAGAGCTTATAAGTTCCCCCTGTCAACAAAACATCATTAGACATGAATATGAGTCCATAATACATCAAATGGACTAAGTATGATCCACAACTTATGGTTTTTAATAGCCACAGCTTATAGCTTCTTTCTCGAGCTTATTTTAGCTTCTTTGAGCTAATAAGCTTATAGCCTGTTTCTCCCCCTTTGGAATCATCAAAAAGAATGTTAGCACGATAAAAACATCATATATTCATATCAAAGTGCGCAACTAAACCGATTTATCGAGCTATTTGAACATTGAAGCTTATAAACCAAATAGGAGGGAAAAGTTGATCATATGACTTGTAGAAGCTTATGAAAATTCATTTGATTAGCAAAACATGATCTCTATAAATATAAAGACATTTGAACACAAGAGAATCATGTAGGTGATGAATTTTTCATTGAAACGTTTTATCGAACACTTGGTGGGCGTCAAAAATAGAAGAAGATATCTATAGCCCTTGTAAATGTAATCAAGCCAAATTTTGCATCACCAAAATCAATTTTACAAATATCATTCATCAACAATCATTATTCACAACACAATTATGCAAGAATTCCAACAAAAATCCATACATAAGCATTTTCTCAAGGGTTCCACCCAAATTGAGCTAAGGGAGTAGAATTCTTACCATTTAATCGGTAAAGATGAGCAACTATGATGATAATCGAGCAAGATACTCCCCAAGATATATAATTTATGCAACAAAATACATTTGAAGTAAATTGTGTGTGAAAATGGCAAAGGGGACGAAAAATGAACCAAAAGAGCCAAAGTAGCTAACTGATAGAACATAACCTTTTTTATCACAAAAATGGCTATGGGCGACAGTCCCAGCCGAGGGCGACCGGTCGGAGCGAGGGCGACGGTCGGCCTCGACCTAGGCAGCCATTTGTTGATCTGTTTTTAAAAATCAAGTTTGAACCAAAAAATCCGATTTTTTGCCCCTAAGTTTTAAAAACGTGCAAAATGCAAACGTAGACCTCATTCAATATACATCATGTCATAGTCAAGCTCTAAATGAGGTAAAAGACTCGGCGGTAAATGGTTGAAAACAAATGTCCACGAGTTATCCTTGAGACGGAATTAAACACATCTCAAATTTTCGTTTTTAGAAACGCAATCCCTTCGAAAAAGATATCGAATCTCAATATGTTTAATTCGATTATGACGAACCATATTTTGAGAAATTATAATCACCAGACTTGTTATACCGAAAAAATATGAACGTTTTAAAACCTTGGATAAACAAGCTATAAGAAGAAGTGCCTTTCAAATATTTGAAAAATTCTTTTAACGACACTTTAATGAGATTCATAGGGATAGTTTTGAGGTCGAGCATATAGACATAAGGCATAGAAAATATCGAGTCTAAATGAGTAATAGACGTAGATAGACATACCTCGAATTTGTTTGTTAACCAATATTCCTTTCTCAACTTTTGTTCATCTTGATATTGTTGCCATAGGAATAGAGATTGTCTTCCTTCTTTAATGCCTAACTTCTTCAAAGGTACTTTTGTATACTTTGATTGTAAAATATAATCATCTTCTTGGCATTGTTTAACTTGAATTCCAAGGAAGAAATTGAGCTCCCTCATCATGCTCATCTTAAATTCACCTTGCATCAACTTAGAAAATATCTTGCACAAAGATTCATTAGTAGCACCAAAAATGATATCATAAATTTGTACAAGTAAGCAATCTTGCCCTTTTTCAAAAATAAAGAGATTAGATCAACTTTACATCTTGTAAAACCATTTTGCAAAAAAATAGGTAAGTCTATCACATCAAACACGGGATGCTTATTTTAAACATACAAGGCCTTTTATAAACATCATTTGGCCTAGAAAATTTTTCAAACCCCAGTTGTTTTACATAGACTTCTACTTGAATAAAACCATTTAGAAAAGTGAATTTAAAATCCATTTGGTAAAGCTTGAAATTTTCTTAAAACAAGAATGGACAAGTAAAATGCGAATAGCTTCAAAAACATGCTACGGGTGTAAATGTTTCATCAAAATCAATACCTTCTTTTTGACATTACCTTTGAGCTACTAACCTCCTCTTGGTCATCAAACTTGTTCCAAAATACCAAAAATTTCTGCAAAATCTTAAGAAGATATCTTTGCACAAGAGCATAGTAATATCGAATAATAGAGATACAATAACAAGTAACACATACTATGCTTTCAAATAAATCATCAAGAGTTTCATAAAACATGTAAGTTCAAATAAGCTTATAGGAAGCTATATAAGGTCTCTTTTGAAATTTGAAAAATTCAAGAGCATATAGTTGAGACCTCATTTAAAAGAAGCATTTAGACAAGAATGAATATGAGAAATCAAATGCATAATATTGAGAGAAAGATGAAAATCAATTGTTTAATCAAAACAAAATATGATCCTTTACAAGTATCGGATAAAACAAGCTTTATCGAATAGTGCCTTTCAAAAATCGAAAAATCCTCTTAATGGCACTTATGTGAGATGCTTTGAAATATCTAGAGAATCAAGCACATAGGCAAATGGCAAAAATATATCGAGTCTATGAGATGAATAACAATGGTGAGCGTACCTCAATATTTTATGTCTCTCTTGTCAAATAATGAGTAGATAGCCATTTATGAAGATATATAAAACCTACACAATTCTTAAAACAAATCTTGCACAAAAGCATAATGGTACAAGTGTAGGCTAAGAAATAAGAGATGTCACAAATATGCTTATGCTATATAAATCCATAAGAGATAATAAAGCACATTAGCAATGCACAAGCGTTTTAAAAACATCATGTAAGGTCTCCTTTTCAAAATATTTTAAAAACACAAATATATATTGAAGACCTTAATTTTAAAAATAAATAGTTGAAAACTCATTTTACAATTAAGGGACAAATAAAAACATGCATACTAACAAATAAAATGCATATTTAAATAGGGAGATACAGTTTACCAATTACGCCATTTCCATGAGTTGTGTCTTTCCCATTGTTGATGGTATCTTCCCCTTTGAAAATCATCTTGTAGATGATAGCTTCTCCAATTGCTCCATTTCAAAGGATTATGTCCTTCCCATTGTTGATATGTCTTTCTCTTGGAAATTCATTGTGGTGATGTCTTCTCCTTTGATTAAATGAGATGGTCATTTGATGTCTTCTTGGCGGCATAAATTTTCCTTGATTATTATTCCATCGGGTACCTAATACGACATTGTTTTGTGGTACCCTCAAGTGTTTGGGTTCTTTAGGATTAGCTTTGAGACTTTTGGGTCTCCAAAAATAATTAGAGCTATTTCTAGCCCAACAAGTATTAGCCGTATGACCCTTTTTACCACAATAAAAAGAAGAAATAATTCTAGGAGCATAATGACCAATATGCATAGAGATTTGATTCTTTTTCATATGATTTACAACATTAGGCTTATGATCAAGTTCTAGTTTCGAATTATCACAACTATGAATATCAACAATTTTGGTCATTTTTTCGGTACTCAAGTTGAATTTTCATAAATCATTTTTCATGCAATTAATATCCTCAACAAGAGTACTATTTTCTTTTTCAAGGTTACTAACCTTATCAAGTGTGGTGGTGTGAGCACATGAAAGTGATTCATAGGAAGTAAATAAACTATCCTTATCATTTTTCAAGACATTGAATTCCTTTTTCAAATTTTTGTATTTAACAAGTAAGCTTTGGAATTTATTTTGAAGCTCATCAAAATCATTTTGCAAATCACTATACTCATTTTGTCATTCATTATCATAAGAAGTGGAAGGTTTAGAACTTACCTCGTTTTCTTCTTTGAAGCCCATAAGACATCGTTCATTTTCTTCGTCGCTGGAAGTTGTAGGAAGCTCATCCCATGTTGTTGTATCCATTTGAGAAGTTGATGCTTTTGAGTAGCTCCTTTCATTTGCATATACTTCTTCTAATTTTCTCCATACTTCATGAGCCGATTTAATTCCTACAATATGATCATATTCCGAAATGGTAAGTGAACAATAAATAATATTAAGAGCTTTACCATTTAAAGAGCGGATTTTCTTCTCTTCATCATTGAGTTGCTTGAGAGCTTTGGAGGTGTGAAATGTGTCTTTCATCAGAATGAATTCTTCATTAATGACCGTGTTCCAAATATCGAACTCGCAACCTTGTAGATAACATTCCATTCTTTCTTTCCACAATGTATAATTTTTGGAATCAAATAGTGGTGGCTTGGTGGTGGAGGCGCCGGTAAGGTAGACTTCATTCGTAGCCGATGATCGTTCCTCTTTACTCACGATGTGGAACGAGCTTGCCAAAGAGTTTGGCTCTGATACCATTTGTAAGTCCAAGCGGCTACGATAATCTAGAGGGGGAGTGAATAGATTATCTCCATTTTCTCGATTTAGCCATCTTTTTCGAATCAAACAAGCGAAGACAATAGTAAAGGTGTGGGAAGTAAATAACACGCGTCGATTTATAGAGGTTCAACCCACCTAGGGCCTAATCCTCTACCACCCCAGTATCTCCGGGATGGATTTCAAAAAGAAAAAAAGATTTTATTAATTACCACAATTATTACAACAACACCTTACAACACCTCTTTTGAGATTACCACAATCTCACTTGAAGATTACCACAATCTTCAACGGCACCTTGTGAAGATTACCACAATCTTCCGACTTGAAGAATACCAAATTCTTCAACACCTCAAAGAGCACCACACTCTTCAATAAGAAGATCACCACAATCTTCTTGCACCTATCACCTAGATCATCCAAGTGTGTTCTTACCATAAGAACACTTACAAGGATATCTTGTGTTGAATGATAACCCAAAAATTCAAGATTATAACTCGATAATGAATGATACAAATATGAGTGCAAGTGTAATTAAGAAATAAAGCCTAGACCTCAAAATGTGAAAGTGATAAGCTAGGCAAATTACAACAAGAATAATAACAATGAAGAACAAATATGTTTGCTTGAATGTATCTTGTTATGTTGTAGTATTCTCTCTTGTTGTGTAGCTTCAATTCTTCATCTATTTATAGAGGATGTCTTGAACATGGATAGGCTCCTCTTGGGGACTGATTTTTACAAAAAAAAATGCAATTAAAATCAAGATTATAGCTGTTAGGAATCAACCCCATAATTTAGGGAAAAGCTGTCTGCTGCACAACGGTTAGAATTTTGTTGTCAAACATAAGGGCGACCGGTCGCGCACTGATAGGAGAAAAGAAAGATTGCAGCAAAATTTCACAGGGGGACCGGTCCAGGGTGGGTCGGACCGGTCGGCATAGGGTCCGACCGGTCGCCCACCTATTGGACCGGTCGCCCTCACACATATTTTCATTACAGGGCGTTCTGTAATGTTTCCAGGTACCGGTCGACCGGTCGACCTCCGGGGTTTTCTCAAACGTCTCGTTTCTGTTTCAAAACTCATCTCCAGGTATTGGTTGCCCTATAGGGCGACCGGTTGAGCACGAGACAAAAGTATTGTCCAATTTTTATCGAAAATAAACTTCAAAAAATACTCCGAAAAATTAGTAAAAACATTTTAAACCGAACAGGAGTATTTGGACATCATTAGAAATATTGTTTTGATGTAAAAACACATTAACACAAAATCATTAAAAGTGTTGTCCAATTTTTGTCTAAAATAAACTCGAAGAAATACTCCGGAAAATTAGTAAAATCAATTAGGAGTATTTGGACAACATTTAAAAACATTGTTTTGGTATAAAAATAAAATCATCAAAATCATGATAAAACCATTTATCAAACACCTTTGTCAAATGCTGGTAATATTAATCTTCGGTTTCACCGTGAAATCCTTTTATCCTTTTCTTTTATGGATATGCAATTTTAATAAATTTTTTCTTGGTATGATGTTGAAATTATAGATTACCTAAGCAGTTTTTTAGCTCAAACTTCTAAATGATTGAAATGTGAGGCTCAAGGGAAGTTAAGGCTTTCAGAGTTATAAACAGCTTTAATCAATGATGAACAATTGACTAGTCATATTTTACTGGTTTCAGGACCACAGAAAATGGGATATAATTCTGATTTTGTTGTATTTCTTTCTGATCCATACATAACAGACTACAAGTTACAATTTGATTTCGTTATAATTTATTTCTGTAAAGTACAAATTACAATAGACATTGTAAGTAATGATAATTTATGAAAGATAATCTTGTTTGTGCAAAAGTGTATCACAGATGTGATATTATCTTTATGAGTTGTACTGTAATCAAAGATAAGTTGCTACTGCATAATGGTTTATTATAAGTATCTTGATCGTTTATGCGTTGAACTTTGGCAGAATAGTTGGTTTTCATCTGATTGAGGCACTGTTGATCCATCTGGTAAGGTTATATTACTCTTGTGTCTGCCTACTGAGAGTGTTTTGAGTGGTAGTGCAATGTTTTGTTTATTTCGGTAAGGTTACATTACTTTCAAACTGCATTATTAGTTCAAAATAATTAAGTTCACTGCCTTTTGAGCACTTTCTTGGCCTTTTCAATTGTGTAAAGGTTATATAAACAGATTCGTTTGTTGGAGTGTAACGATCCGGATTTTTATGCTTTAACAAGAATTTTATTAATTATGTTATTAGTTTATTTCATGGAATAATAATGGAGAATTGGAAATGTATTAAGGATTTCACTAGATAGTTAATTTATTAAATTATGGATAATAAAGAGCCTTTTTAATGGGACTGTGATTTACTTTATTTGGGCCTTATACGAATAATTGGACTTTTAATTAGTTTAGAGTATTAAATCAGGCCCACATTGTTAGCAAGTTAGTTATAAGCCCATGTGTTCTAAACCTAGTCCAATTAGGAGTAGGTTAAAACACAGATATAAGACACGTAAAACACACACATTGGGAACACAATAGGAGACGCCTAGAGAGAATGGAGAATTCGGCCAAGAGAGAAGAAACGAAAAGAGAAGAAAGAGAGGAGACTTCCCCACCGCGATTGATTCAAAAGAGGCCTGAAAAGAATTTTACTACCCCTAAGTCGAACATGCAAGTAATCTCTTTAGTCTCACCTAGAATTAGGATTTTAATGTTATTGTTAGTGATTTTTATGTTGATTGCAAGTAATTCCTCTTATATATTATGTGGATCGTCTATGTCAAATTTTCATCTATGCTTAATATCTTTATATTAGAATTGTACACATACGTAATAATGGTAACATCCATGAGCATCTGTTTGTTGTATAGTTAAATTTTAAGAGATATGTACTGGATAGCAATTTTGTTGGATTATTCACTTTCATTGGTAATCTTTTTCTTTGGAGTTAAGAATTCGAGGAACTTAAATGTGACAACATAAAACCCCAGGGGTTGGCCTGGTGGCTGAGGGGTTGCAATTGCAACCCTGAGGTCTCGAGTTCGATTTTTCTTTGGGGTTGGGTTTGTCCTCCTCCCCAGATTAGGACCATCCATGGGAAGGACGGATGTCCATAGGCATAGGCCGCGGTGTGGGAACTGGTGTGGAGATAATGTGACAACATAGATCTACTGGTAATTCTTTATAGTATAAGATATGAAGCTTACAATTGTATATATATAATTGTTACGGGTTAGATCATAGATGCCTAATGAGACCTAGCCAAGTTAAAAAGCCTAAAAGCCGCCTGTTTTGGTAATAATAATTGTTGATCAAGGACTGAAAAGACATAATTCTTTATTGATTCATTGATTGATACATGTATTTTGTTGGTTTGTGGGTTAATAATCAAAAGAGTTAATTATTTTGTTACTTCAGTTAAGAGTTTGTTACATTAATCCAGGTTTTTCTAAATAAGTTTGAATAATTGGATGTAAAGTTCTTCCTAATTAGTTTCCTCAAAAAAAAAAAAAAAAAAAAAAAAAAAAAAAAAAAAAAAAAAGTTCTTCCTAATTAGTTGAACATAGGGTTTATCCCTAACTAATTGGATGTAGGATTTCCCCTAACTAACTGAATTGTTTGAGTGAATGGTTTTTTCCTTACTAATTGAATGTAGAGTTTACTCTAAATAGTAGGACTATTCCTTAATTATTTGAATGTAGGGTTTTTTCCTAAAGAGGTTTGAGTAATTGAATATAGGGTCTTCCCTTAATTAAATGAATGCAGGGTATTCCCCTAACTAAATGAACGTATGACTTTTTCCCAAGTAAATTTGAATCTAGACTCTAGAATTAACTAATTAAATGAACGCAATGTTTCCCTAATTAGTTGAGTACAAGGTTTATCCCTGATTAAATGAATGTAGGATTTTCAATGATTAGTTGAACATAAGGTTCATCTCTAATTAACTAAATGTACTTTTTCTTAACTAATTAGATACAAGGTTTTCTAATTAATGTTGAGTATGTGAATGTATGTTTATCCTCATTTACCTGTTTGATGTCATATTTACTTTTAATATATTTGCTAACCATTGTGATTTAATTATTATGATATGCACTTGTGTTTATTCTCGTTTTTAATGAAAAGTTATGATTTAATTATTATGATATGCACTTGCGTTTATTCTCGTTTTTAATAAAAAGTTGCATCACTTAGGTTCATGCATCATGTTAATGTATGTTCATATCATTTCACGAGCATGATAAGATTGAGTAAAGTCAAGTTTTAAGATTTAGAGTTAATAATATGTTTTTCAAAGAAATGAGTGCACATTGTTCTATGATGCTAGAGTGAGTGAGAAATGGGCTCGGGGGACCAAATGTTAAAACAATGTGCGCTTGCGGCTAATGTTAATATTCAAGGAAAAGGGCCTTTGGGCAAAACAAATGAAATTGGGCCTTCGGGCAAACGAATGGAAATGGGCCTTCGGGGCAAAATATTCACGGGTTCCAAATAACAAGGCTCACTGCGACTCTGATTAGAACAATGTGTTACCAAGTGATCTCGTGTCCTAAGAATGTTTCATGCAACGAAAGATAAAGTTTTATGCGAAAGAAAGTTTTAAACAATGAAAGAAAAGATTTTTAAGCAAGAAAATGTAAAGTCTTTCAAGGTTATAAATGTTAAGATAATGCACTAGGCATGCATTCATGCATCAGATTACTTGTTGAGCTCATTTAGCTCATTCCACGAATGTTGAAATTTTCAGATGAGAATGCTTGAGATGAAGGAGATGGCGGCGCGCAGTGACTCGGAACCCATGTCAATGAAATTATTTTATTTTATTAAATGTTAAATGACTTCTATTTTCAGTACGAATGTTTATGGACAAGTAATTATTTCAGTTATAAACATTTAATTCCGCTGCAAATCTTTCGAACGAATAGTAAAAGTTTTTACTATTTCGTGATTTAGACATTTTTAAAATGTTTCTCTTTATTTATTATTTTCGCATTAAAATTCAAGTAAGCTAGAAAGGGCGCTACATTTTGTGGTATCAGAGCCCAGACTTTTTTAAAATCGGTTCTGTAGACTTTGAAATGATTTGAATTATGACAAATTTAAAGTCAACTAGTCATGGGTTATGAGTCGTGCTTCGAGTATCTCCCTCCGCAATATGGTAAGCTTTCCATTCAGTATGATTATGTCCGTATAATATTGTGTTTATGATATAGTTTTAGACTGCAGATATGCATGTGCTTGAGATGGTATTGATTATTGTTACACCCATAATATATTTCATGTTTTGTTATTAATTTACTTGTGTATTTAATTGTGCCTTTAATGCTTATGCTCTCTTGAATATGAGAGTTGTATTCATGATTAGAATATTATATTTCTTGTATTTAACAAGTTTTGAGGACGGAACTTTTTTAAAGGTGGGGAGAATGTAACGACCCGGATTTTTATGCTTTAGCAAGAATTTTATTAATTATATTATTAGTTTATTTCATGGAATAATAATGGAGAATGGAAATGTATTAAGGATTTCACTAGATAGTTAATTTATTAAATTACGGATAATAAAGAGCCTTTTTAATGGGATTGTGATTTACTTTATTTGGGCCTTATACGAATAATTGGACTTTTAATTAGTTTAGAGTATTAAATCAGGCCCACATTATTAGCAAGTTAATTATAAGTCCATGTACTCTAAACCTAGTCCAATTAGGAGTAGGTTAAAACACAGATATAAGACACATAAAATACACACATTGGGAACACAATAGGAGACATCTAGAGAGAAGAGAGAATTCGGTCAAGAGAGAAGAAAAGAAAAGATAAGAAAGAGAGGAGACTTCCCCAACGCGATTGATTCAAAAGAGGCCTGAAAAGGATTTTACTATCCCTAAGTCGAACAGGCAAATAATCTCTTTAGTCTCACCTAGAATTAGGATTTTAATGTTATTGTTAGTGATTTTTATGTTGATTGCAAGTAATCCCTCTTATATATTACGTGGATCGTCTATGTCAAATTTTCATCTATGCTTAATGTCTTTATATTAGAATTGTACACATACGTAATAATGGTAACATCCATGAGCATCTGTTTGTTGTATAGTTAAATTTTAAGAGATATGTACTGGAATAGCAATTTTGTTGGATTATTCACTTTCATTGGTCATCTTTTTTCTTTGGAGTTAAGAATTCGAGGAACTTAAATGTGATAACATAGATCTACTGGTAATTCTTTATAGTATAAGATATGAAGCTTACAATTGTATATATATAATTGTCACGGGTTAGATCATAGATGCCTAATGAGACCTAGCCAAGTTAAAAAGCCTAAAAGCCGTCTGTTTTGGTAATAATAATTGTTGATCGAGGACTAAGAAGACATAATTCTTTATTGATTCATTGATTGATACATGTATTTTGTTGGTTTGTGGGTTAATAATCAAAAGAGTTAATTATTTTGTTACTTCAGTTAAGAGTTTGTTACATTAATCCAGGTTTTTCTAAATAAGTTTGAATAATTGGATGTAAAGTTATTCTTAATTAGTTGAACATAGGGTTTATCCCCTAACTAATTGGATGTAGGGTTTCTCCTAACTAACTGGATTGTTTGAGTAAATGGTTTTTCCCTTACTAATTGAATGTAGGGTTTACCCTAAATAGTATTGAATCATTAAATGTAGGGCTTTCCCTTAATTATTTGAATGTAGGGTTTTTTCCTAAAGAGGTTTGAGTAATTGAATATAGGGTCTTCCCTTAATTAAATGAATGCAGGGTATTCCCCTAACTAAGTGAACTTATGACTTTTTCCCAAGTATATTTGAATCTAGACTCTAGAATTAACTAATTAATTGAACGCAAGGTTTCCCTGATTAGTTGAGTATAGGGTTTATCCCTGGTTAATTGAATGTAGGATTTTCAATGATTAGTTGAACATAAGGTTCATCCCTAATTAACTAAATGTATTTTTTCCTAACTAATTAGATACAAGGTTTTTCCTAATTAATGTTGAGTATGTGAATGTATGTTTATCCTCATTTACCTGTTTGATGTCATATTTACTTTTAATATGTTTGCTAACCATTGTGATTTAATTATTATGATATGCACTTGCGTTTATCCTCGTTTTTAATAAAAAATTGCATCACTTAGGTTCATGCATCATGTTAATATATGTTCATATCATTTCACGAGCATGATAAGATTAAGTAAAGTCAAGTTTTAAGATTTAGAGTTAATAATATTTTTTTCAAAGAAATGGTGCACATTGTTCTATAATGCTGGAGTGAGTGGGAAATGGGCGCGGGGGACCGGCGTTCCGACAATGTGCCGCTTACGGCTAATGTTAATATTCAAGGAAAATGGCCTCGAGCAAAATGAATGGAAATGGGCCTTCGGGCAAATGAAAGAAATGGGCCTTCGGGCCAAATAACAAGGCCCACTACGACCCTGATTAGAACTATGTGTTACCAAGTGAGCTCACGTCCTAAGAATGTTTCATGCAACGAAATGCATTTTATGCGAAAGAAAGTTTTAAGCAATGAAAGAAAAGATTTTTAAGCAAGAAAATATAAAGTCTTTCAAGGTTATAAATGTTAAGATAATGCACTAGGCTTCATGCATCAGATTACTTGTTGAGCTCCTGTAGCTCATTCCACGAATGTTGAAATTTTCAGATGAGAATGCTTGAGAGGAAGGAGATGGCGGAGCGCAGTGACTCGAGAAACCCATGTCAATGAAATTATTTTATTTTATTAAATGTTAAATGACTTCTATTTTCAGTACGAATGTTTTTGGACAAGTAATTATTTCAGTTATAAGCATTTAATTCCGCTACAAATCTTTCGAACGAATAGTAAAAGTTTTTACTATTTCGTGATTTAGACATTTTTAAAGTATTTCTCTTTATTTATTATTTTCGCATTAAAATTCAATAAGCTAGAAAGGGCGCTAATTGGAGCATATGTTGATATATTGTTAATTGTTATGTTATGGTTTGACAGGCCAACACAAAGGCGCATGAGCCTCAACCTGTTCTTGAAAATTGGAGAGAAATGCATACACATGCAGAGATTTGGGTGAATTCCCAAGCTGAGGAGACTTAAGTAAGTATTTTTGGTTGTAATTACATGTTTGATTAATTTCACACTTGAATTTATTTATATATAGTTTCACTTCTTAAATATGTAGCGTCGTTTGGAGGATAGAGCCAATCGATGGAAGCATCTGGTTCCAATAGGGCTGATGCAGCCTCTGGTCCTATAAAAGAGATAGCTCTTATGTAGGAGGTGTTGGGTCGATGGAGAGGACATATCTGTGGAGTTGGACCCACCCTACCGCATGCAGCATCATCGAGGCCCCCCGAGGCTACCGCTATAGTTTCCTTGTGAGAGGATCAGGAGGTGGTTGGACAATTGGATGAGTTGACTAAGCCTACACCGCCCTCCATGATCTCATAGTTCAATTGCATCCAGGCGTGTCTCTACTAAGGCTTGGACGTGCTGGTGTTCCACCATCGTCATCTTTAAGTGTTGCAGCTTCATCTTCAGTCCCAGCTCCAGCAACTACACCCACTCCCCCCCATGATGATGATGATATTGTACATAGATGATTAGGACTATTACCTTTTGGTGCGGGAGAGAATGACTTAAGATCAGTCTAATTTCTTGGCCTATGACTCGATAGAATATTCCTCTTTCTAGTTCGTGCTAACCTCGACTATAACACCGATTTTTTGTAATACACTTATACTTCATATATTTTGTTGTTTATGGATTATGGATAATATTGAACTTGCGTTTTATAATAGTTGTGTTTGCTATATAGGGATACATGATATATTGTGCTACAGGTTTATAACAGGTTTAAAAACTAAAAAATATAAAATTCAGAAAATTGAAAAATAAATAAACTTGGAGTTTTTGTGACGACAATATTGTCTCAAATATGTTTAACCTCTAACATAATTAAGTAGTATTTGTGATGACAGTGTTGTCTCAAATATGTTTAACCTCTAGCATAATTAAGTAGTATTTGTGACGACAGTGTTGTCTCAAATATGTATAAGCTCTAACAAAATTAAGTAGTATTTGTGACGACAGTGTCGTTACAAATACTCTTCCTATTTGCGTCGACTATTTGCAACAACATATTGTCTCAAATACCATACAAACAGATCCCAAGAATTTTCGTTTCAAGTAGTTTTTCAACGACAGTTGTCACAAATATTTTTGTGGCAACAGTGATGTTGTTTCAAATAATTTTTTGCCACACACTGTTTGTGACCACTATTTTGAGATGGTTTGTTGTCATAAGAAAACTATTTGCTACGATTTTGTGTCTTTTATAACGACAAAAAGGTTGACACAAAAAAACTTTTTTTCTTGTAGTTGTTAATACAAATTGTGGTTGTAGTTTAATCTTTTTAGATGTATTTTATTAATTGAGCTCGAACTTGAGTTGAATTTTGGATCTTATTAAGTCGATAAATTTTATTATTTTATTAATGGATTGAAACTGAAACAAACTTTTGTTGATAATCATGAATTATAACAAATTATTCTTACAATAGTGTATATGACATGGATCATTGTACCTATGATAATATCGTACTCTTGAATTGGCTATTGTTTATTTCAAGAAAGATAAATTAATAAGAGGCGAGAATAATGCTCAATGTAGTCTCTGACGTACCATCCTTTCATATGAGAGTAAAAAAAATAAAGGGGAGGTCTCTTGTGAGACCGTTTTACGGATCTAAATCCGTGAGACGGATCCTCACATGGTCCCCTCTCCTTTCTCTCTCCTCTCACTAGTTCCCATTTCTCTTTCTATCTCACATTCCCTCTCACTGACTCACTAGTCCCCCCATTCTCTATCTCTCACGTCCACTAATGATCCGCATGTCTCTCTCTCTTCACATCTCACTCATTTCCACTAATGGTTCCCCTCTTTCTTTACACCCAAGGTTTTAAATATAAGATTTCACAAAAATATAATATTTTCACTTATAATTTTCACGTAAATAATATTGATTTCATTATTTTAAAAAAAATATAATTTCATAGTAGAATTGATACTTCTGCGACAAAAAATATTTTTTAAATATAAAGTGATATTTATTTTAATTAGAAGTGGTACTTTTTTAATAATAAATGATACATTTTTAATAAAAAGTGATGTCTTTTTAATAAGAAATGATATTAAGTGGTACTTTTTTTTAATTAAAAACTAATATTTGTTTTAAAATATAAGTGATACTTTTTAGTAAGAATTTATACTTTTTTCTGTGAGAAGTGATACTTTGTTTTAATGAAAAGTAATATTTTTTAAATAAAAAATGATACTTTTTTCATAAGAAGTGATACTTTTTATATAAAAAGTAATACTCTGTTTTAATAAGAAAATGATTTTTTTTATAAAAAGTGATACTTTTTACATAAAAAGTGATACTTTATTTTAATAAAAAATGATATTATTTTAATAAAAAGTGATACATTTTTCACAAGAAGTAATATTTTTTCATAAAAATAATACTTTGTTTTAATAAAAAGTGATACTCTATTTTAATAAAAAGTGAATAATTTATTTTAATAAAATATAATAATTTTTCATAAGAAGTGATACTTTTTCCATAAAAAGTGATACTTTGTTTTAATAAAAAAAATGGTCTTTTTTTTTTAAACAAAACTGATTATTTTTCATAAAAGGTGATATTTTTTCATAAGAATTGATACTTTATTTTAATAAAAATTAATTTTTACATTGATAAAAAATGATATTTTTCACGTCTAATGTGACACTATGTCGAAAATTGAATTTACATTATTTTATTTGTTTCTTTCTATTAAATAGTGTTTTCGGTGATTACCGAAAATTGAATAACGTCGGCACATACACATTTTTGTCCGATATCATGATCGTTTGAAGGGGAAAAATTGTCGATTCTATATGGGTATAATTTTGTTTTATAATGTAAATTTTTAATTGGTTATACATATAATTATGATGCTTTTGCAGAGCATTTAATATGCATTGTGGATGTGATGACATTGGAATCATTAGTTTTTTTGGGCACTTGTCGGGTGTAATTGGGTGTAGTGCTTCAGTTAAAAGACCTATTTCTACAACAATCCCATGCGCTTGATGTGGATCCGTCTCATAGATTTGGATTCGTGAGATGGTCTTACACAAGTTTTTGCAAAAAATAAATGAACAACTACCTAAGTTCAAACACAAATAAGTTTGTCAAACAAATAAAAGCGTTTGACCTCCACTACCTCGGTCAATGGTTTGAGGTTGACTTGAGGTATCCCTCATCTTTTCTTGGAGTACATCGAAGTTCGAACAGCCAAATCGGCACGCTGGATCCTGGGTTTTTGTCCCCTCTAATCATATGACCCTCATCAATTATCCCAATTTATTGGGTTCTACTTGTCACGTGATATTTATTTTGTATTAATTATTGATTTTATTTTCTTTAAGCAAGAAATGTTCAAAAAGTTTGGTTTGATTAGAGCTAATAAATAATTGGTTAAAACAATTTTATTTGTAGGAACATATTTTGAGAGTTGCACCAATCAGATGTCGGTGTTGAACCACTCATCCACGAACAACACTTTCTCGATTGACTTTTCGAGGTAATAACTCACTTAAAATATGATTATGAAACTCAATTATATTGCACGAACTGCAGAATTTGACAAATAAGTCATTTTTCTTAAGTTTTTCAGTTGAAATGGATTCCAAAGAGTCTGTTGACGTGCGTTTTGGTCAACAAGCAAAATATGTAAAAAATTTAACACGTGGAAATATAAGGGTGCATAACGCGTGTTTATTTATGGCTAATTCTGTCATTTGTGATACAATGCCGAGCCGGATTATCGGGGTCGGTCTTTCTTGTAATAACACGTTTTCTAGTGCTTTTTCCTCCTTTTTTCTCTCTTGTCTTTTTTCTCTTAAGTGAGGCTTTTTATACCCCTCTAATAAGTGGGTTTTCAATAGTCACCTTTGCACTAATTAATAAAATAATTTAGAAAAGGACACATGTCCCCTTCTAAGCGTGCATGTCACCAAGTTTTGCCACTTGGTGACTCATCTTAATCACCTTTTGACACGTGGTGGTTTTATACCAATAAAGACTAAGCATGGCAAGTATGGGCAAATAGTTATTTTACAATATGTCGCGCATGTTTTCCTTGGTTTGGCTCGGGGGTCGAGGCTCGCGGCCACGCTTGTGGTTGGACTCGGTGAGTCGGCGAGCCCGACCCATGACGTGTCGCCGGCACCGTTGCTAACGTCACTGCGGGCCCCCACTCGGATGTCTTGATTGGATGACCACGTGGAGTAACTTGACCCAGCTCGGCTCGGGTGTCATCAAAGGCCCCCCAAGTTTAATTCCGAGAGAAGAATGTATGAAGTCGGAGTTAAACTTTAATGCTAATGACATCTGCCGTGTAGTGGTTAATGCCTGTAGCGGCGCATTAATTGTGGTGCCATAATGACGGACACGTGGCCTCTTATGGTTGGACCAATCTTGTGCAGGAATTGAAAAGGCACATCAGTTCTGTCAGCGGGCGTGGGGACGTGATGTTTTCTGACATTTTTGACGGCTTTAGAGGTTGAAAATGCGCGTCTTTTCAAATAAACGTTTCGTTTCTCGAGGGAACTTCATCTATAAATACCCCCTTTTTCCTCAATTATCTACTTTCGCATCCTCTACTCTTTGAGCAAAACTGATTGAGACCGAGCAGAAATTTCGGGTCGGCTTTCAAAGTTCAGAGACTTCGAACTTAGGTATTTTTTCGAAATATTCTCTCTTTTCCTATAAAATGTCTTCCTTTGAGGACAAGTAGAAGTCGTAGCTATAGCATAGAGGTCGAAATTGAGGACCCCCCTGTGCACCTTCTTTTTTTTCTCCCGATGACGGCAATCTCCGCCTCATAGCCCAAGCATCGTTCGATTTCTTCTTCTTTTGACCATTCTCCTCGAGGCGGAACACCTTTGGGAGGCACGCACACGATATTCAATCCGGTGATCGTTTTTTCGAGAGGGTGTGATATATCAACCGGATCGGGCGCGAGAGAGTTCCAAATGAGGATTTCCAAGTATTGACCTCGACACTATCAACCGGAAGAAGAAGACATGAACCCATCGGAGCCGGAGCGTGATAACGCGGAGCGGTGGGCGAACCCTCCCAGGAGACTCGAGGCGGAGAGGCCTCAGTGCCCATGGGTCATCGTAATGGTGACGGCCGACGGGGAGGAGGCCCTCGCCTTCGTGTAGAGCCTCAGTGGACGCCGTGTGATATAAACGACATCCCTAGCATGCTGATGGTCCCGGAGATGGGAGAGCTCCAGTGGAGGTACCGTATCCCGAGTGGTATCAATTTAAGTACCGGATGGCACGAGGTTCCCCAGTACCCACCAGCGGGGTGCGTGGCCATACATATCGCCAGCCTTCTATATGGGCTGCGATTTCCATTGCCGGTTTTCCTCACGCGGTGGTTTTGCAAATGGGGCATTCATCTGACCCAAGTGCATCCCATTTCTTGGGGTAGGATCATCGGCCTCTTGGTGATGTTCCACTTAGAGAAGTACCCCCGCCCCAAATTCAAAGAAACGAGCTCTTTGTGCGCGGCGACTCCTTCATCATGGGTCACCGCCGTCCGGATGGTATTACGTCTCAGACCGGATCGTACCCCCAGGCGGCCTAGTGGAAGGCCTTCCTTCATCTTTAAAGGAATGGAAAGACAAATGGTTCTGGGTGAGCGGCGAGTGGCAAGCTCGCGTGGGAGAAGGAGCGGAGGAGACCGTCCTTTACCCCCCTTCGAATTTTGTTTTTGGTTACAGTAAGTATAGTCCTTTTACTTTCTCTGTTTTTTGTTGTTATTTTTTCTTTTTCGTCGTGGTGACTTTGCTTCTTTTTTTTTTTCATCCTTTTCCTTTTATAGGGAACCGAGCATCAAAAGGGCCTCTCTCGCCACCTTCATCCGCATGGTGGAAAATGTCCGAGCCGAGGTGCCGAGGGATAAGGCGGATTGAGAGGTTAGCTACTGAGGTCAACTTGGCCGCGGCAGGATTGAGGTCTGCTTTGCCCGCCGACACCGAGGCCGAGGGGGCGGCTCGGGAGGAGGCGGCAAAGCGGGAAGAAGAGGCTAGGAGAGAGCCTCAACAGAGCCCTCCGAGGGCTGAAGAAGTAAGGCTCCACATTCCAGGAGAGCAAGCGTGCATGAACAGAGAGCGAGTGGCCGCCTTCCGCAGCGGCCGATCCGTGGGCGGATCGTCTCGTGCTGCTGGCAAACGCGGACTCCGGAGGCTGCTAGAGTCGAGTGCGCCGGCCGAGGTAAATATACTTAGTATTTTTTGCACTTTCTCTTTCTTTCGAAATGTTCTTTTTATTTTAATCTTTTAACGGTGGTCGCTTTTTGTAGGGCGTGGCTTAGACTTGCGTGCGTGCCTTCGCATCGTGAGGAACACGGCCGCGCGTCGGACTCGGGCGGCTGCAGACCAGCCCGCAGATGTGGAAGCGGCTTGGAGAGCAGATATCCGGGCCGGTAAATGTCCTGCTGATGGGGTGCCTGAGGCGATAGAACCCCCCCTCCAAAGGAGAAGAGAGGGAATTGAGATCGAAGAGCCCGGGCAGACCGAGGGGGCTGGTCAGACAGTGCCGGTGCATCTTGGACAGGCCCCTGAAGGGGGAGTCCCGCGGACTTCCTCGGATGACCTCGGCCGGGAGGGTCACTTCATCCCTCCAAGTCGAGTGAGAGATGAGTACTGCGAGGGAATGACTGGGGTACATCCTCAATGGTTTGTGGAGTTTGTCCGGTGCGCTACACCGACGGAGGAGCAGTCGAGGGTTTTGCCGGAAGTGGGTCGGGCTGCAATGAATGTCCCAACTCGTGCCTGGACAAAAGGCATTGAGCAATTCTGTTCAGAGACTAGCTGGGAGGAGCAGATTCAGTATGCTATGGGAATGTCCGGGCGGATCATTGGGCTCCTGTGGCACGCGATTGGGGGAACTCGCGAGCTGGAGATGAAATATGCCGATCTGGAAAGGCGGCATGGTGACCTGCAAGAGGCCTACGCTACTCTTCAAGGGGTACAAGAATCGCTGAAGACCCAGGCAGATGAAGCCACGGCTCGGGCCAACTTTGAGAAAGAAACCGCTGCGAGGGCCGAGGGAGAGCGAGATCAGGCCCGCAAGGCTGAGGAGAAATTTCGGGCTAAAGTTGCCGAGCGTGAACGCATGCGCCGTTGCGGTGAGGAAATGGAGAGGCGCCTAGCCGATGTGCGCAGAGAGGCTGAAGAGGCTACCCATCGACAGGTTGTGGAAGCCCGTGTACATGCCATCGAAGCTTATAAGGACTCTTAGGAGTATGCATTTATGTTAACCTGCGGCCATGCGACCAGCCTCAAAGAAATCCTCGAATCGGTTAAGGCCGGGCGGACTGTTGCTCAGCTTGAGGAGGATCTGGCCCTCTTGGAGGCTGATATTAATGCTCTCCGCCCGAACTTTGCCGAGGCTCCCGATGTTCAGGGCTCACCTCCTCCGGATGCAGAAGAAGTTGCCTCCAGTGGTGCTGTTGAGATTCCGCCCCCGTCTTAGTCTTGGTGTTGTTCTCCCTTTTATTTTATAAGCTTTTATATGTATTCGTAGGTAGATTACTTTGCTTCGTGCCTTGGGATGTATTGGGCTCCGGCCCCCCCTGTGTAAATACTTTTGAAGTAGAAATGAATTTTTCTTTCTGTCACCTGTGTGTGTGTTTTAAGCTTTTTGTATATGCTTGGCTCTTCTTCCTTTTGTAAGATTGTTGCCTGTCCTCTTTTTTCTTTTTATACTCCCAAGTACGGGGCTCGGTTCCCAACGCTCCTGAATAAAGGACTTTAGCTTTAATTGACTCTCATGCTCGGTATATGAACCTGGTCTTTATTTTATGCTTGGTGTATAAACCAAGTCTTCATTGTATGCTCGGTGTACGCCGAGTCTTTGTTTTGTGCTTGGTGCGTGACCAAGTCTTTGTTTTATGCTTGGTGTGTAAACCAAGTCTTTGTTTCGCGCTCGGTGTGTAAACCAAGTCTTGTTTTATGCTTGGTGTGTAAACCAAGTCTTTGTTTCGTGTTCGGTGTGTAAGCCGAGTCTGTTTTTAGGGTAGACCCACCTCATGGGCGAGTCGCCCTTTATCAGCGTACAAGGGACGTACTCGCGGTGATTTGTTGACGCCTTTCGGCTTCTTTAGCCGGGCGATTTTTCTTTGTGCTCGGCACGACGTAGCCGAGGCGAGTAAAAATTTCGTCCCCTTTAGAGAGCTCATATCGAGATGAAGGGATAATTCCTGGAATCTTATCCGGATCGTAAACCGAGATATTTATTGATAGTACCTTTTCAGGTATGCTACATTCCATGGATGTGTAAATTTTTCTCCACTCAAATATTCTAGCTCGTATGCCCCACCAGATAAGGCGTTCTTTGACCCGAAATGGGCCCTCCCGGTTGGCTTCAATGGGTGGGCTCAAAGACCCGTTATCCTTTTCAACACAAGGTCACCGACCCGGAATCTCCTTTCTTTTACCTTTGAATTGTGGTACCTCTCACTCCTTTGTTTATACACAACATTTTTTATCTCGGCATTACATCTTTTTTCTTCGAGCAGATCCAGCTCGGCTCGGAGCGCAACCTCATTGCCATCTTCAGAAAAATTTGCAATTCTGAAGGTAGGGGCTCCAATCTCCACAAGAATGACCGCCTCAGTTCCAAAAGTCAAAGAAAAAGGTGTTTCTCCTGGTCGTTCGTCGTGGATTGCTCAGTATGACCACGCGTGCCCTGGGGAGTTCTTCAGGCCAATTACCTTTAGACTCCTCCAATCTTGCCTTCAAGGTATACTTGAGTATTTTATTAACGGCCTCAACCTGTCCATTTGACTGAGGATGGTATGGAGTCGAGAAATGGTTTTTGATGTGGAAACCTTCACAAAAATTTTGAAACTTCCGGTTATCGAATTGTTTCCCATTGTCCGTAACAATCGAATGCAGATCCCAAATCTGGGATAATAATAGACTTCCATACAAAACCAACGATCTTTTCCTCATCTATTTTCGCGCAGGCCCGCCCCCATTTTGTGAAATAATCCACCGCCACAATGGCATACTTGACGCCCCCTTTGCCGGTGGAGTGGTCCGATAAGGTCGATTCCCCATTTGGCAAAAGGCCAAGGGCTAAATACGGAGGTAAGTTGCTCAGGATGATACCTGACCTGTGGTGCGAATCTTTGGCACCTCTCACATCTTTTGACGAGGTCAGTTGCATCCTTTTTTAGGGATGGCCAATAGTATCCTTGTCGTATTAATTTATAAGCTAATGTCTGGCCCCCGGCGTGGTTTCCGCATATTCCTTTGTGAACCTCTCGAAGTGCGTAATCCGCATCTGTCTCGGACAGGCACCGAAGGAGTGGGACGGAGTATCCTCGTTTGTATAGGACGCCGTCTACTATTGTGAAACGAGCCGCTTAGGTTCGTAGTGTTCTGGCCTTGGCTTTGTTTTCAGGTTGGACTCCTTTTTCTAAATACTGGATGATCGGAGTCATCCAAGTCTGCTCGGTGGCTTCGGTGGCATGTATCTTCTTTGCGCCAAGTGATGGGGCGGACAATTGTGTGACAGTAACATCCGCAATGGCATCCATCCCTGGGCTTGAACCGAGCCGAGCTAAGGCATCTGCTTGCATGTTCTCGGCTCGGGGCACATGTAAGACTTTTGTCTTAAAGTGTAACAATTTCTTCTTGACTAAGTCCAAATACTGTGCGATTTTTTGCTCTTTTGCTTCGTACTCATCATTGATTTGATGAACGACCACCGAGAATCATCGTGTACCAGGCCGTTTAGGCCCATAGAAGATGTCATATCTAAACCCGCCGAAGTGCCTCGTATTCAAACCGTTGTTCGCGGGGAATCAAATCGCACGGCCGAGCGAGCATTTATGATTTGGATCGATTATCACGATTCCGCCCCTGCGGCTGCGGTGGAGGAGCCATCAACGAACAACTTCCATTCTTGGTCTTCCATAACTTCTAATTGTATGGAAGGTGTGAATTCGACCACAAAGTCGGCTAAAGCACTCCCTTTTATTGTTTGTCGCGATTCATATAGAATATCAAATTGATGAGCTCAACGGCCCACTTGATCATCCGACCAGAAGTGTCGGGTCGGTGTAATACCTGCTTCAGTGGGTAGTTCGTCAAGACTATAATCTTGTGCTCTAGAAAATATGGACAGAGCTTTCGTGCAGCAGTGATTAATGAATAAGCCAACTTTTCCATTGGCGGAAAGCGGAGTTCGGCGTCATGTAGCGCCTGACTGGTGTAATAGACTGGATGTTGAATAGAACCATCTAGCCTATATAACACCGAGCTGATGGCGTATTCGGATACCGCCAGGTACAAATACAAGTTCTCCCCTTGGGTAGGTTTTTGCAATATAGGAATTGAAGAGAGATGTTGTTTGAGGGATTCAAAGGCAGCCTGCGCTTGCTCGGTCCACTCAAAATTTTTGTTCTTTTTTATGATTTCAAAGAAAGGTTTACATTTGTCTGTGGACCAGGAAACAAATTGGTTAAGGGCGGCCAATCGGCTTGTTAGGCTTTGTACCCTTTTTACAGAGTTCGGGGGTTCAAGATCGATGATGGCTTTTATTTTGTCTGGGTTAGCTCCGATCCCTCTTTGGCTGACCATATACCCCAAGAATTTACCGAGCCGACCCCAAACGTACATTTTCTCGGGTTTAACATCATCTTGTACTCTCTCAACACAAAGAAACATTTATTAAGATCGTTGAGATGATCGATATATATACAATGATTTCACCAACATGTCATCTACATAGACTTCCATAGTACGACCTATCATTTTCTCAAACATCTTATTTACTAACCTTTGGTAGTCGCACCAGCGTTCTTCAACCCGGGGGCATCATCTTGTAACAAAGAAATTCCACGAGAAAAAGAATGATGTATTTTCTTCATCATCTGGGTGCATTCGTATTTGGTTGTAACCCGAGTATGCATCCATGAAGCTCATCAATTCGTGTCCCGCCGTGGCATCTACCATATAATCAATGTTCGGTAATGGATAACTGTCCTTGGGGCACGCCTTATTTAAGTCGGTGAAATCCACGCACAGGCGCCATTGGCCATTGCTTTTCTTGACTAGAACATGATTGGCAACCCATCGGGGATAGAGGGCTTCCCGGATAAATTGATTATCTAGCAACTTATTAACCTCGGCCTCGAGTGCAACTTGCCTGTCGGGACCGAGTTTGCGCATTTTCTGGATAACTGGGCGGAACGTTAGATCAATATTAAGGCGGTGGCATGCATGCTTGGGGTCAATTCCGGGTATGTCTGCATGAGTCCACGCGAAGACGTCAAGATTATTTCCCAAAAACTCAATCAATTCGGTTCGATATGGTTCTGGGAGGTCATGGCCAATACGTAATTGGCGCCCCTCGCTGGGCCTTCCGATGTCGATCATATCGACCTGTTCCACTGGTTCCGCCCGTTTTCTTTTCTTGCTCTGCCCTTCCTTTCTCTACAGGGGCAACTCATCTTCAGTGGCCGGCTCATTCTTGGCTGTCGGCTCGCCTTTCGTTGCCGGTACATCTCCCGACTCAATCCTCCTTCCTTGTTCTTCCATCATCGGTTCCTTCCCAGGTCGACGACCTGGATTATTCCCCCGAACAATCACCACCTCCCGCTCGGGCTCCTCTTTTGTCTGGGGATTGCCTTGCGCGGTCCCACTGGTTTCTCCTCGTTCCATCACATTAATCTCCACCGGTCGGAGTTTGAGAGAGCATTCTCGTGACTCCCTCTGATTCCCCTTATGTATGGCCTCGCCATCAGGTGTTGGGAATTTTATACAAAAATGATATATTGAAACGGCCGCTTTTATATGATAAAGCAACGGCCTTCCAATAATAGCATTGTACTCCGAATCGGCGTTGATTATTTTAAATGTTGTCATAACGGTCCGTTTATGCGACCCATCCCCATTTGGATGGGCAAGTCAACTTCCCCGAAGCGGGATTATTCTTCCTCCTCCAAACCCTGAATGATGTCGTTGCATGGACGAATATAGCTATTGTCCACGTTTAATCTTCAGCTCGGACATAAATGACCGATGAGTAGCTTCCGTCGATCAAAATTCTATGAAACTGAATACCCAAAATCGGTGCGAATGACCAGGGGTCGAATGAGGTGGACCACCTGGTCGGTATCCACGTCCCGAGAACACAAAAGCGGTCGGTGGGTTGGCCTTCCTTGATTTTCGCCACCCGAACTTGCATTTCGGCGTAGGCGGCCTGTCTGACATAAGCCTTTCTTTTCCTGTTGGAGCGGCTATCTTCGGCTGTGTTAGTGTTGATTCGATTCACGCTCGACATCATGAGGATCTCCCTACCCTGATTTTCGGCCGGTGGCGGCGGCAGAAGAGCTGGATTTGTTATGCGCTCCGCCCTGCCAAACAATACGCATAATTTCCCTGATTAGATCTCGACACTCATCATTATTGTGACCTATCGATTTATGATAGGCACAATATCGACGTGAATCTAATTTGGCCGGCTTAACCTTCAAAGGCCGAGCCGGAGGTAACAAATTCGGACCAGATACTTCATTCCATATGGGCCGATGGAGTGTGGGTCAAAGTAATCTCTCAGTAGCGGCAATTTTGGCTCGTCTTTCTGGCGAGCCCTAAATCTGGTGGTCGGGTTTTCCGAGAATGGTCTGAATCCCGACCCCGGCCCAATTGTTGATTCCTTCCTTCCGTCCTTTTTCGCGCCCCCTGGCCGGTGGTCAGGGCGGTGACTTGCCATGGCTTCTTCCGCGCAAATATGGCGTTCCGCGCGGACCAGGAATTCTTGGTACGAGGTTGCCCCCGATTCGTGGATAGAATAGTTAAACCAAGTTTCGGGGGCAAGGCCAGCCATGGCTGCAATTAGAATGCCATCATCCGACACCGGCTCCATCTCTCGAACTTGCTTATTGAATCGAGAAATATAGCTTTTCAGAGGCTCGTCCTTTCCTTGTTCGATGTTCACAAGGGAGTCCTTTGGTACGGCTTGGACCTTGGAAGTCAAAAAATGTGTCGTAAAGGCGGAGACCAGATCCCCCCATGCCCAAATGGACCCCTGTGGTAGGGTCCTAAACCAACGGTGGGCTCGATCGCCCAATGTCAATCGGAAAGCCCTGCAGAGAATGGCATCACTGGGGCTGTACAGTTCCATCCATGCTAAGTACTTGTGTACGTGAGTAGTCGGGTCGGTCTCCCCATTGTATAGACCGACCTGGGGGATTTTCAACTTTGGCGGTAATGGGGTCGCCAGAATACCAGGAGAAAACAGCGACATAACAGCTGGTTGGTTCATTGCTTGGGGCGGCCTCCGAGACTGTTCGCCTTCCGGACCGCCCTCCAATTCATTCAAACGACGGCGAAGGCACTGAATTTCTACATCCCGTTCCTGCATAGGCTAGGGCCTTGAGTCTGGTTGACCCTAACCGGCTCCCGCTCGTCCAGAAACCGGAGTCGGGAACTTATCGATCGAGCCGGGTGTAGAGAATCAACCCCCAGTCGTCCGGCGAACACTGAGTGGGCACGGCGATGTCGTGTTGGCTCTGGTAGTGACTCCGCTACACGACTTTGCCCTTCATCACCTTCTCGCGGTCGCCTTCTGTCACGACGGCCACGCTGTTCGTTACCTGAACTAGCCTCTTGGGCTTCATTATGAGGAAGCCCGGGGACTTGAGGACTGATATTAACGTTTAGTTGTGGATTGAGTGGGTTAGTATTTACAAGAAGTGGAGGAGGTGCTTGGGAGTTGGTGGTGGCAAGTGTTTGTGAAATAAGTTGGTTCATTTGCTGTACAAAAGTGGGGTTATCAATTAGCTGAGCGAGGGGAAATAAAGTAGTGCTCCCTGCTTCGGTCAGGGGTGTGTTTTGGCCATTAGTGGTTTGGCCAGTTTGGTTGTTGAGGTGCTGCTCTTCAGTCAAGCGAGCATTCCTTGATCGTTGACTCATTTTTTCTTTTGAAAAGATAAACGTGTAATTTGTACCTGGTTTCACTTAACTCGATTTATCCTGGAATTCGGACTGGACCAATACGGGCCCTCCTTCTAGCGCCAATTTGTTGACGTGCGTTTTGGTCAACAAGCAAAACATGTAAGAAATTTAACACGTGGAAATATAAGCGTGCATAAAGCGTGTTTATTTATGGCTAATTCTGCCTTTTGTGATACAATGCCGAGCCGGATTATCGGGGTCGGTCTTTCTTGTAATAACACGTTTTCTAGTGCTTTTTCCTCCTTTTTTCTCTCTTGTCTTTTTCCTCTTAAGTGAGGCTTTTTATACCCCTCTAATAAGTGGGTTTTCAATAGTCACATTTGCACTAATTAATAAAATAATTTAGAAAAGGACACATGTCCCCTTCTAAGCGTGCATGTCAGCCAAGTTTTGCCACTTGGTGACTCATCTTAATCGCCTTTTGACACATGGCGGTTTTGATACCAATAAAGCACTAAGCAAGCATGGGCAAGTATGGGCAAATGGTTATTTTTACAATCACGCATGCGTTTCCCAATAAATTTGGGCTCGGGGTCGGGCTCGCGGCCCGCCGTGGTTGGGCTCGGTGGTCGGCGAGCCCACCCATGACGTGTCGCCGCACCGTTGCTAACGTCACTGCGGGCCCCCACTGATGTGCGCCGGATGACCACGTGGAGTAACTTGACCTAGCTCGGCTCGGGTGTCATCGAGTCCATCGAAGTTGACCAGCACCTAAATCATTACTATATTTTTATAATACATCTACTTTGATTTTAGAATCACGTTACCTTAACCTTGTGTCGGTTTGGATCTCTAACATCAGATAATTTAGATCATTTTAGTTCGAGTTGAATTGACTCGAAATTAGTTAATGATTTGAGACTGGAAGCTTGCATGATGAACACACATCAAACTATTTGCGATCGTCCATAGCTAAGGATCTGTGATACTTAAGTTAATTAGATTCAAGTTTTAAGTTCACTATGGCTAATTTAGATGTTGAAATGTAGGCATGGTTCCTCCTCCTTATTGAGAAAATTGCCATGATTTTGAGACACCTGATGTACAGACACCAATATCATTAATGGTTCATGGTCACGTGGATTGAGTCAGGTCAAAACCCACATACAAATACGTGAATCCTTTTCTGTTAGGTTATTTTAGCCATTTTAAGGTAAACTTTGAAATGTTCTCCATATACTCTTATATAATAAATTGTAAAATATATTCATTTTGTGATAATGTTTGCATAACCTGAATGACATACATACAATTAAAGGACAAACTGAAAAAGATTACTTAAAACAATTAATATTTACGTAATATTTCCCTGATTTCAAGAATCTTATTTGCTCCAAGAATCAAATTATATTTGTCTGACAATTTGTTAATTTGATGATACCCACTTGAGTTCTACCAACTCCACCCATCTATTGGCACATATTTTATTGTTCAGTAACAACTTTGATCTCAAGTTTGAACCATATAAATTTAACTTGCATTAATTTTTGGGAAAGAAAATATAATACATTTGATGGATGAAGTTGTATAGAACCCAAGTGAGGTAACATCGAATTTCCTCTGACACTACAAGATAGACACCGTATATAAAAGTTCTAATCTTCGGAAGCATTTCAATTCCATTTAGATGAATCTTATCCTTAGATTGGAGGCTATCCGTTTCCTTTTATTTCCCTCCATTTGGATTTAAATTGCAACCCCACTTCATTACGTTTGCGTCTTATGTTTGATGTTTCACTGTAATCTATTCCATGAATTTTGTCATACTTGCATCAAAGTTTCAAATCGTTGTGGGGCTAATCAAATATCTAAGATATAAAACATCCACTATATGAACTCAACATTTTTTATGCTCTGTGAGAAGTTGACAATGTACTAAGAAATATTGTCCAATCATATAACTTATATTCAAAAAACTTTCAGCAATAAAATTTCAAATTATGTGTAGAAAATAAGGCGCAATAAAATTTCAAATTATTTGTAAAAAAATAAGACGTTAAACATGGACTTATTTTGGAAATATAAAAAATTAACAATAAAATAAATTAAAAATACTACCTAAAAAGGATCAACTTTGTGCTTCATGTTGGAATTTTACAATAACATATATAAAGTTCATAATTCATCCTAGATGCGGAAAATTCCACGATAAGAACATCATGCTTCAAATAATCCAAGATTTATGGAACTAATGAAATACTTGGAGACTGGATCCATCGTAAGATGTGCATGCGCAACTGTTGATCTCCTATGAACCAATGTTTTTAAAACTGGACCGGACATCCAATCGTACAAATAATTGGGTCACCGGGTCACTGGTCTGACCGGTTGAACTGTTTTAAAAAAAACCGATTGACCCAAATACACACACACACACACACACACATATATATATATATATATATATATATATATATATATATAGGATTGGTTCAAATGAGACCAACCCCTTTAGGTTAGTCCATAAGAATACCTATGGACCCTTGATTTAAAATTTTAGATGGTATAGATCTCTTTTGTTATTTTAGGCTTATAAGGGTATGATTGTACTTTTACTTATAATCAGTTTCTTAATAACACGTTAATAACTATTTTTAAGGAAACATAATCTTACCTTTTTCAGTTACCCAATTTAGGGAGGGAAAACCAATTAATTTCAATCGTGTCTTTTCAAAACTGAATATTTTTGTGTCCGCCTTCTTGAATGGTTTTTTCATTCAAAACAAATCTTACCTTCTCAAGTTTGCCCAACATCCCGTCTGTTCGACTTTATCAGTTATTGGCCAAAATCACACTATAATTTCCGTTTGTTCTTGCCGCGTTCAAGTAATTTTGGTGGTTGAAGGAATTCGATTTTGTGGAGAAGGAAGTAGGATGGGGAACCGTCGTCCGATTTTTGTGCCTTGAAGGTATTTTTTTATTTTTCTTCTGCATTTTTTTTCCTTCTTTTTGCTAGATATTGACGAATTTTTACGCATTTGCTCTGATTAGTTCGTATTTGATTAGTGGGTTTTATTTCGTAGCAAATAAGGGTAAACTTCTTTTGGTGGTTGAAGGAGTTCGTATTTTTTTGTTTTTCTTCTGCTTTTTTTTCTTCTTTTTGCTAGATATTGACGACTTTTTACGCATTTTGCTCTGATTAGTTCGTATTTGATCAGTGGGTTTTACTTCGTTGCAAATAAGGGTAAATTTCTTCTTCTTACAGTTATGCTCCTGTAGAAATTTGCAGTTTGCACTCAAAAAAATGATCTTGGTGTGTTTATGTATAAAAAACAAGGAGTTGATACTTGAAATCCATCTTCTATTATTCTCTGACACCCATCTTTTTATATTTTCTCTGTATACTAAGTATGCAGATGTTGTACACTAAGTATACAAATATGTTATGATAAATATACAACATTAAGTGGAATGTAAACAATGAGTTGATACTTGAAATCCATCTTCTATTTCTTCTTCTTACAGTTATGCTCCTGTAGAAATTTGCAGTTTGTACTCAAAACAATGAACTTGGTGTGTTTATATATAAAAAACAAGGAGTTGATATCTGAAATCCACCTTCTATTCTTTTCTGACGCCCATCTTTTTCTCTTTCATTTGTATACTAAGTATGCAGATGTTGTATACTAAGTATACAAATATGTTATGATAAATATACATCATTAAGTGGAATGTAACATAACGTTGTATAAAGTTTTGATATCTGAATTGTGTATTTTTTTTATGTAGGAGTTGTAGTTAATAAAATGTCAAGCGAAGAACAGGAAAGAGAGGTGCACGAAACAAGGTGGATTGCGGAATCTTTGCAATGCGGCATATGGAAACGTACATGGGTGGAGGTTTGAGGGGCTGGTCACTTGGTTTACAGAAGGGCAACACCAATCTAATGTGTGCTTTGCGTTCCAAGTACACTGGCGCTATTTTCCTAGATGACATGAACGAGTTAAGGGAGAAGAATTTGGTTGAATGCAAGAAGCATTGGACTGGCAAGAATCCATTGTAGAAGTTTATTTGTTTTTTCATGGGGGGAATATTTAGTATTTTTTTTTAGTTTTTGGAAATTATTAGTGATGGTTTTACATACTATTGAACATGATTTGTTGGGAATGTTGGTGTTTCGAACTATTGGTACAAATTATTAAGTTATTTTGCACATTGTGTTTTTGTGTAGCAGAATGTTGTTTTTACCATGGGATAGTGTTGTATCATCTCCAATTTTTTCTTCATGGAGTGATCTTTTACAGTCATAAGTTGTCTTGGAGTTGCATGTATATTATCCAACAAAAAGTGCGGCCAAAATTGTATAAATAGATATGTTGAATTGTATATTTAATGCGTTGGATTTGTTTAATTGGATAAATTGAATTGTATTACATGTTGTATAACTAGTTTAGTGTATTTGTTTACTTAGTTACGTGGAATTGTATTCTTGGTTAAGTGGAATTGTATCCTTAGTTATATAGGTGGTTTAGTGGTTTTGTATTTTTAGTTCAGTGTAATTGTATATTTAGTTTAATATTTTTGCATACTCAGTAATGTTTATAATATAGTTAGTTCAGTGTAATCGTATACATAGTTAAACAATTTTGTATGCTTACTGATGTTTTATTGTATATTTAGTTCAATGTAATTTTACATGCAATACATGTATGAGAAGCAAAAATATTCTTAAAGATAAATTAACAGGTTACATAATGCTATGACAAAAAACGTTTTTCATTAAATGATAAACTGACAAGTTTCATACTGTTCACCAAATATTTATTGCAAAAATTAAAACATTCCACTAGGGTGTGGTGTCGTGGTTTGGACACGTTCTGCTGTTATGTGTTCCGATCTCACCACATATTCCACATCGTCTTTTGAATTTTGTGCTTGCTTTAAAGGTTTTCTCTCTTTGGCGTTGAATTCTACTCCTCACATTAATATTGTTGCCCTTGTTCTTTGCTTATTTTGGTGGTAATACATAAATATCAAGTTGCGAGGTTGAGCCACAATAGGTTTCCGTTGTCCTACATTGATTTTGTTTGGTGCTTCTGCAATTTTTGACATCACAAAAGTTATTACATTATAATACGAAATGGATATACTATATATACACATATGTAATTATATTCATACACACTTTTCATTTATAATCATGCTGCTATATACCAGGTTTTGCTTGAATACAATATTCAATTTGTATACAATATTCAATGTACCATATACATGTTTTATATGCTAAACAAACACACAACGAAATTGTTAACAAATGTACTCTTTGCAGGCAATGAGTAATTATGCAAACACATAAAGTTATACCATGCAAGGCTTATCTATATCTATACCTATTATAAAAGTGTGAATAGGTTTTAAGGTTTCTTGAAAATTTTGATTTGCCAAAAATATCCTCATGATAAAGTTAGCTTTAAGGGGTAATTAAGTAGTTTTTCATATTGATTTTGATTTTATTTGTGTAATAATATTGACAAGTGTCTCTTTATATTCCAAACCCTTTTTATATGATTTATTTCAATTTTAATTCTTAAAATAATTTAAATTTTTAGATAATATTTATTGTATATTATACTAGATATCGAGAGCTTTCCAACCATATGTCATAAGCATAGATAAAAGACTTCATATGAGAGAATTTTTACCATTTAAAGTTGAGTGCTATGTAAAATACACATTTATAATATCTTTCTTTAATTTTCCAAATAATTAAATACATCAAAAAAGAAAAAAGAGTATGAATTTACAGCAAAATGAAGAGAAAAAATAAATGAAAAATATTTAATATTATTTTATTGAAAATATATAGCAGGATTAAATATATTTTTTGAACTTCACTATTGGTTGAGAATATCCCTACTATAATAAATTTATCATCTATCACACACCTTAAATTATGAGATAATATTATTTTTGGTTGGAGTAAATGATACATTTTTAGGTATGGGATGTGACGCTCACCCCAACTACTACATTACTAAGCAATATAAAAAGTGAAATTTGACAATGAACCCTATATACCTGTACATATTTTTTTTTTCCTGTGACATTTTAACAACGAACAAGCAAAATCACTTTACTTGTAAGAAAATGACAACTCATATCCACGAGCAGAAGAGGTAACAAACCCACTTATTAAATACAACAGACATTCATATGACCAAACTCATAACCCACATCATCCAGCTATTTACATGTACATATTTACATCAGAGTTTTCAAAAGAGGGTACAACCCTAAACCAAAATATAATACAAGACCAAAAAGAAAGGTGACCCATCAACCTAGACCAACAGGTCGTTATCCATGTACACTGTCCTCAATAACCTGTAGGAGTTCCAAAGAACTTTTGAAGAAGCTCATGAAATCCAGCATCACCAAACTCACCTACAGTGCATGAACTACGTGAGCTAATGCCCAGTAAGCGAAAACCATGCATGCTTAATGAACCACATAATGCAAATGCAAATGCATTCTAAGATATTTTACCAGAAGTGCACAAAATGCATTGAAATATATTATTCCCTTGACCCACCTGCTATGCACCGGAAAGAGCACAACACAATATCAATAATCACATGGCCATAATTATATTGACACCGCCTAGGGCCATCTCCGGGACCACCTGAGGTCCACCCCCTCTTCCCCTAATGATCCCCAGAGTCTTCCCCGACGTGTCAATAAGGATACGATCAGTGGTCCGCCTCGTGACCTCGGAGGCACACCCCCGTCAACCCCTATGATCCTCCGAGGAGTAACACCCACTGCACCCTAAAATATATCATAAAAGCACGCCTCGCATGCCTCGGTGCACTAGCAGTGGCCAACCAAAATCTTTTCTTTTCAAAGAAAGTTATCGTGTCGTGCATGTCATATCTCAACAATGCTCACATGTTTGCATGCACGCAAATGCCCATGAATGACATGCTCAATGAAACAACAATCATCAATCACACTCCAATATCCACCAAGCAACATATAAACATCAAGGTTTCCATAATGCATCCATCAAGATACAAGAATCGCATTTAATATGAATAAAACAGGAAATACTATGTTCATGCATTGTAGTTGCAGATGGGTTTTCACTTACCTCCACCAGGGATATCTTACTAAAAGTTAAATAAATGTTTGTTTTCCCCTTTTAACCTTAGGTTTAAGACCACCTGTAAAAATATAAGGAATCAATTTTCACTTTTACATCAACATGTTTGTCATTGACTTTCGTAAAGCACTTATTTAATGCTTTTGATATAAATCTAATTAAATATCCTAAACACTTTATCTCCTATCCTGAATTGAATCTAAAAATTTTCCCAATTCATTATATATTATAATAATCTCAATATCAAGCCTTGTGTGTTAAATATAACCATAGTACTATTATAAAGAGCATTTAGAGTTTAATAGTAAGAAACCACCTCACTGAATATACCCTCCCAATTTAAATTAGTATTTATATTATTATTATTAAGAAGATATTAACATCATATCATTCTTAACAACTCCCAACAAGTTTAATTGTATTTATAAACATAGACATATTTAACATTCCTATATTGAAGACGATTGGTTACTCCAATTCTAACTTATTTCTTTAATTTTATTACAAACATTACTCGTATACTAATTCAAAAAAATGATTTGAATCATTTACAATTGGTGACTGCATGCCTTTTCAGTTATTCAAAGCAAATTTCGAACTCCAGAAATTTAAATAAAACTAATTCGAAAACTCAATAATATAAAACTTACTGGATTCGTCGATGGAATTAAAACAGGACATCTAAATAATCTCCTTCACTTTCTCTCCATCTTCTTCTTTTTTTTTATTTCTCCGCTTTGTGTTCGGCCGGACACTACTATTTCTTATGAGTGGGATTTTAGTTTTAATACCTATAAAATGTTATGCTAGAGTATATATGACATCCCAGTCAATAAGGCGGTGGATCAATAAACATTTTAAAATGTTTAAGTACTTAGCAATTAAGGAATGTCATCTTATTAGTTTTATCTCTATCAGTTTATACATAATATATATATATATATATATACATATATTTGTATTAGTTATGTGAACCCACACATTAGTTATATATATAGACCACATGTAATGGCATAAATTATACACGTCAATTCATGTTGTGCATATATATATATATATATACACACGTATAAGGCCTCAATATATATTTGCTTATCATGATCTTATAATTATTATGTTATTATTATAATCATCTTCTTCTATTAACATGATATTGAACACACATTATATTTTAATTCTACATTATGCATCTATATATTAAACTTAATATCCCACTAATCATAAAGTACCATTAATCCTTCTACTTTATTTATTTAACAATGTATTTTCTAGGTGCACCTACAAGCGCCACCTAGATCTTCTAAAGTTACTATGTGTAATGTGATGGTATCTAATAATTGACACCGTGATTTTATAGTTCAATGAACAATCAATTACTTAAACTAGGGTTTCGACAACTAGCTCTATTTGAGGATTTTTTTTTAAAAGAATACTAGTATTCATGACCTATAAAGTAAAATAAATTACACAATGTCAATATCAATGCAATTAGCACCTAAATCACATGTAATGCATGGACTATATTGGCCAAGTGAGTAGTGAGAGACTCGGGTATTACATCCTCCCCTCCTTATAAAAATTTCATCCCCGAAATTTTACTTACCGAAATAAGTCAGGATACTTAGCCCTCATCTCGTCTTCTCTTTCCCATGTAGCTGCCTCTACTGATTGGTTTCTCCAGAGTACTTTAACTAAAGGGATTTCTTTATTCCTGAGTTTCTTTACCTCTCGTAACAATATCTCCACAGGCACCTCTTCGTAGCTCGAGTCAGCCTTTAATTCTACTGGCTCGTGTTTCAAAATATGAGATGGGTTTGAAACGTATTTTCTCAACATAGAAACATGAAATACGTCATGTATTTGAGACATTTATGCTGGTATGTCAAGTCTATAAGCAACATCACCAATTCTTTCTGTGATATGGAATGGGCGAACGATCTAGGGACTCGAGCTTCCTTTCCTTCCAAATCGCATTACCCCTTTCATTGGTGCCACCTTAAGAAATACTTGATCCCCTATCAAAAATTCTAACATTCTTCTTCTTTGATCTGAGTAACTTTTCTATCGACTCTGAGCAGTTCCCATTCTCTGTCGAATTCGCGTCACGGCCTCCGTCATTTCTCGAATCATGTCCGGGCCTAAAAGCTTTCTTTTGCCAACCTCATCCCAATGAACTGGTGATCTGCATTTTCTACCGTATAGTGCTTCATAGGGAGCCATTCCAATTGTGGCGTGGTAGCTGTTGTTGTATGAGAATTCTATCAAAGGTAGATATTTGCTCCATTGTCCTTGAAAATCTAGAACACAAGCTCTAAGAATATCCTCTAAAGTTTGTATTGTTCGTTCTGATTGTCCGTCGGTCTGAGGGTGATAAGCAGTACTGAATGACAATCGGGTCCCTAGTGCCTTCTGTAGACTCCTCCAAAAAGTAGATAAGAACCTAGAGTCCCTATCTGAAATAATAGATAGTGGCACTCCGTGAAGTCTAACCACTTCCTGTATATAAAGCTGTGCATATCGTTCCATGGAATAAGCTAAACAAATAGGAATAAAATGAGCAGATTTGGTTAATCTATCTATGATTACCCAAATAGCATCATGTCCCTTAACTGTTTTAGGCAGACCTGTAACAAAATCCATGGTGATCCTTTCCCATTTCCATTCAGGGATAGGTAGAGGTTGCAACGTTCCAGCTGGCCTTTTGTGTTCCGCCTTTATTTGTTGACAGATTAAACATTGTTCTACATATTGCGCGATATCCCTTTTCATACCGGCCACCATGAATGTATCTTCAAGTCTCTGTACATTTTTGTAGCTCCTGGATGTACAGAATATGGTGTTGAATGCGCTTCTGCTAAAACATCCTCTCGGAGATTTTCTCTATTGGGCACGTATAATCGTTCTTGAAACCGTAATACTCCATTCTCGGATATCTTCAAATCAGAAGGTATTCCAGAGGCAATATCTTTCTTCACCTTAACATAGTAATCATCACCTTGTTGTTCCTGTTGGATTCTATCTATTAACGTCGGTCGTAGTGTTAACGCGGCCAATCTAAGCTTCAATGGACCCCAATGATACAATCTCAACGTTCATTTTCTGGAGATCCATTAACTCTGGTCTCAGAATTTGAATCACAATTGCGTTACTTTGTGTCGATTTCCGGCTCAATGCATCTGCTACGACATTGGCTTTACTAGGATGATAATTAATCACACAATCATAGTCCTTCACTAGCTCTAACCACCGTCGTTGCCGCATATTTAATTCCTTCTGTGTGAAGAAGTATTTTAAACTTTTGTGGTCTGTGTAGATCTCACATCGTTCCCCGTATAGGTAATGTCTCCATATCTTAAGTGCAAACACCACTGCGGCAAGCTCTAAATCATGTGTAGGATAGTTCTTTTCATAGTCCTTCAGTTGTCTAGACGCATACGCAATCACCTTACCGTTTTGCATCAGTACGTATCCCAAGCCATTCTTTGAAGCATCACTATAAACTACAAAACCTCCAGTACCTGACGGGATTGAGAGAATTGGCGCTGAAGTCAATCTATTTTTCAATTCTTGAAATCTTTCTTCGCATGCCTCTGTCCATTTGAATGAGACACTCTTTCTGGTTAATTGCGTTAAAGGCGTAGCAATTCTGGAGAATCCTTCCACAAATCGACGATAGTAGCCAGCTAAACCAAGAAAACTACGTACCTCTGAAGGATTTGTAGGTTGTGGCCAATTATTGATAGCCTCGACTTTACTTGGATCAACTGAGATTCCTGCTCCGGATACAACATGTCCCAAGAACACTACTTGATCTAACCAGAATTCACATTTCTTAAATTTGGCATATAATTGTTTTGCTTTCAGGACCTCTAATACCATTCTCAAGTGTTCAGCGTGTTCTTCTTTTGTTCTAGAGTAGATCAAGATATCATCGATAAAAACAATAACAAATTTATCTAGAAAATCTCTAAATACCCGATTCATCAAGTCCATGAAAGCGGCTGGGGCATTCGTTAACCCAAATGGCATCACCAGAAATTCATAGTGTCCATACCTCGTCTTTGAAGGTCATTTTCTTGGGTATATCATCTTCTTTTATTTTCAGTCGATGGTACCGGATCGCAAGTCGATCTTGAAAATATCACTGCACCTTGAAGTTGATCGAACAAATCATCAATTCGAGGTAAATGATATTTATTTTTTATTGTAACCTTGTTCAATTCGCGATAGTCGATACACAATCTCATTATACCATCCTTCTTCCGTACAAACAAGATCGGCGCACCCCATGGCGAGAAGCTTTGTTAGTCTAATAAAACCTTTATCTAGTAACTCCCGCAATTGTATCTTGATTCTTTCAATTCGGATGGAGCCATGCGGTATGGCGCTTTAGAGATTGGAGACGTTCGCGGAAGTAAGTCAATAACGAACTCAATCTCACGGTCGGTGGTAATCCGGGAAGATCATCTGGAAATACATCAGGATATTCTCGTACTATTGGGACTTCATCAAGGGATGGTTGATGTTGTTCGTCGATGCTCATAACACTTACTAGGTATCCTTCACAACCAGCATTCAGTAAACGTTGTGCTTTCAGTGCTGATATTGTTGGAAATCTAAAGCGGGTCGTGATTCCAACGAAGGTAAATGGATCTTCTCTCGAGGCTTGAAATGTCACTGTCTTTTTCTGACAATCAATTGTAGCACCATACTTTGACAACCAATCCATACCCAAAATTATATCATAATCATTCATCGGTAATACAATAAGATCAGCATAAAGCTCTTTATTTTCTATTGGAATAATGCACGCTTTCAAAATTTGATTGGTTTGCCTTGAGTCCCCAGACGGAATTATCACGTTGTAACCAACATTCGTAATATATGGTGTTATACCCAGCCTTTTCACATACTCAGTTGATGCAAATGAATGTGTAGCTCCTGAATCAAATAGTACTAATCTTTGAACATCGTGGATAAAGAGTTTACTGTCCACCGATGGATTTACCTCTGATCGGCTCTAGTGATGGTAAAAACTCTAGCTGTACGCGTTTTGTTGCCTTGTAGGATTTGGATTTTCTGGGCATGTTCTTGCGAGATGACCAATCTTCCCACATACAAAACATCTTCTAGTATCTGCAGGACAATTTCCCATGTGTTGGATTCCACATTTCGGGCACTTAAGTGGAATTGGTGCTTTCCCTTGTTCCACCCTAGGTTTCTTGCTTGGATCCCACTGTTGCTGACCTTGTTTTGGTTGGAAACTAGGTTTTTGTTGTTGAGCTTGGAAAGTTCTTTTCTGTTGATTTCCAACCCATCTTTGTCATTGTCCCTGTTTGAACTGGCGCCGAGCTTCCTGAGGACGAATGATCTTTAATTCAGCTTGTTCCGCCATCAGTGCTCTCTCTGAAACTTGTGAGTATGTCACTCTTTGAGTTCCCGCCATACTGACGTCTCTGTATAGTTCTGGCCTTAAACCTTCAAGAAATCTCTCCACTTTTAGAGTATCAGTGCTAACCATGTGTGCAAAGAAACCTGACAGTTGTTCAAATTTGCGAATATAGTCCCCTCTTTGTCATAGTTCCTGTCGCAGATTGTATAAATTCATTCATCTTCATTACTCGAATAGGTGCTGTGAAGTATTTGTTTCTGAATAACTCCTTGAATCTTTCCCAGGTCATAATTGTAGGATCTTCAATACTCTCCATCATATCCCACCAATGTCCGGCACTTCCGCGAAGTAAGAAAGATGCACACATCACTTTTTCTTCTTCTGGGACTCTACTATATTGGAACATGTTCTCTAAAGTTCGTAACCAATCTTCTGCTGCTGTGGGATCGGCTGCATCTTCAAAAGTTGGTGGATTTAAATTTCGGAATCTTTCTCCCACTATTTCGACTTGATCTATCCTTAGTTGCGGTTGATTCATTTCTACTCTTTGTTGCCTGTTAGTATCCCTCCGATAGATAAGTTGTTGAATTTGTTCTGATTGTCGTTGGATAAGCTCTGTAAGTCGAGTTATGACGTCATCTCGGTCACCGGTCGGTATAGGTATCTCCTCCTTGGTTTCTATCCCCACTACTACTCTCCCCTAGTTCTCACCATACCGAACAACTGTCTTGGAGGAAACCTAATAACACATGGCCAATATAATTCATAAAACATACAGTGCATCAAACAATAAAGTAAAACATCTTGGCATGCTTGAGCTCCACGAGTTACGAGTTCGTGTACATGGACGATCTGAGAACCCTGCAAACCGGCTCGATACCACTATGTGACGCTCACCCCAACTACTACATTACTAAGCAATATAAAAAGTGAAATTTGACAATGTACCCTATATACCTGTACATATATTTTTTTTTCCTGTGACATTTTAACAACGAACAAGCAAAATCACTTTACTTGTAAGAAAATGACAACTCATATCCACAAGCAGAAGAGGTAACAAACCCACTTATTAAATACAACAGACATTCATATGACCAAACTCATAACCCACATCATCCAGCTATTTACATGTACATATTTACATCAGAGTTTTCAAAAGAGGGTACAACCCTAAACCAAAATATAATACAAGACCAAAAAGAAAGGTGACCCATCAACCTAGCCCAACAGGTCGTTATCCATGTACATTGTCCTCAATAACCTGTAGGAGTTCCAAAGCACACCCAAATGGCTCATGAAATCCAATCACCAAACTCACCTACAATGCATGAACTACGTGAGCTAATGCCCAGTAAGCGAAAACCATGCATGCTTAATGAACCACATAATGCAAATGCAAATGCATTCTAAGATATTTTACCAGAAGTGCACATAATGCATTGAAATATATTATTTATAATCATTTCTTTACATAGGGCCCTTGACCCACTGCTATGCACCGAAAGAGCTCAACACAATATCAATAATCACATGGCCATAATTATATTGACACCGCCAGGGCCATCTCCGGGGACCACCGAGGTCCACCCCTGTCTTCCTAATGATCCCCGAGAGTCTTCCCCACGACGTGTCAATAAGGATACGATCAGTGGTCCCCCCGTGACCACCGGAGGCACACCCCTGTCGGCCCCTATGATCCTCAGGAGTAACACCCATGCGCACCCTAAAATATATCATAAAAGCACGCCTCGCATGCCTCGGTGCACTAGCAGTGGCCAACCAAAATCTTTTCTTTTCAAAGAAAGTTATCGTGTCGTGCATGTCATATCTCAACAATGCTCACATGTTTGCATGCACGTGTAAATGCCCATGAATGACATGCTCAATGAAATAACAATCATCAATCACACTCCAATATCCACCAAGCAACATATAAACATCAAGGTTTCCATAATGCATCCATCAAGATACAAGAATCGCATTTAATATGAATAAAATAGGAAATACTATGTTCATGCATTGTAGTTGCAGATGGGTTTTCACTTACCTCCACTGTCGGATATCTTACTAAAAGTTAAATAAATGTTTGTTTTCCCCTTTTAACCTTAGGTTTAAGACCAGCTGTAAAAATATAAGGAATCAATTTTCACTTTTACATCAACATGTTTGTCATTGACTTTCGTAAAGCACTTATTTAATGCTTTTGATATAAATCTAATTAAATATCCTAAACACTTTATCTCCTATCCTGAATTGAATCTAAAATTTTTCCCAATTCATTATATATTATAATAATCTCAATATCAAGCCCTGTGTGTTAAATATAACCATAGTACTATTATAAAGAGCATTTAGAGTTTAATAGTAAGAAACCACCTCACTGAATATACCCTCCCAATTTAAATTAGTATTTATATTATTATTATTAAGAAGATATTAACATCATATCATTCTTAACAACTCCCAGCAAGTTTAATTGTATTTATAAACATAGACATATTTAACATTCCTATATTGAAGACGATTGGTTACTCCAATTCTAACTTATTTCTTTAATTTTATTACAAACATTACTCGTATACTAATTCAAAAAAATGATTTGAATCATTTACAATTGGTGACTGCATGCCTTTTCAGTTATTCAAAGCAAATTTCGAACTCCAGAAATTTAAATAAAACTAATTCGAAAACTCAATAATATAAAACTTACTGGATTCGTCGATGGAATTAAAACAGGACATCTACATAATCTCCTTCACTTTCTCTCCATCTTCTTCTTTTTTTTTTTTTATTTCTCCGCTTTGTGTTCGGCCGGACACTACTATTTCTTATGAGTGGGCTTTTAGTTTTAATACCTATAAAATGTTATGCTAGAGTATATATGACATCCCAGTCAATAAGGCGGTGGATCAATAAATATTTTAAAATGTTTAATTACTTAGCAATTAAGGAATGTCATCTTATTAGTTTTATCTCTATCAGTTTATACATAATATATATATATATATACATATATTTGTATTAGTTATGTGAACCCACACATTAGTTATATATATAGACCACATGTAATGGCATAAATTATACACGTCAATTCATGCTGTGCATATATATATATATATATATATATATATATATATACACGTATAAGGCCTCAATATATATTTGCTTATCATGATCTTATAATTATTATGTTATTATTATAATCATCTTCTTCTATTAACATGATATTGAACACACATTATATTTTAATTCTACATTATGCATCTATATATTAAACTTAATATCCCACTAATTATAAAGTACCATTAACCCTTCTACTTTATTTATTTAACAATGTATTTTCTAGGTGCACCTACAAGCGCCACCTAGATCTTCTAAAGTTACTATGTGTAATGTGATGGTATCTAATAATTGACACCGGGATTTTATAGTTCAATGAACAATCAATTACTTAAACTAGGGTTTCGACAACTAGCTCTATTTGATGATTTTTGTTTTTTAAAGAATACTAGTATTCATGACCTATAAAGTAAAATTAATTACACAATGTCAATATCAATGCAATTAGCACCTAAATCACATGTAATGCATGGACTATATTGGCCAAGTGAGTAGTGAGAGACTCGGGTATTACATGGGAAGCTGGAAATTCGCGACTATTGAAAATTTCAAGGAATTTTATACTTTACTCATAAAATAATAATTCGCTTTTAAGATATATAAGTTAAATGTAAATTTTACTAAAATTATGAATAAATATTATTTTGTTTCTAAGATCTATTCATTAATCTTTATGTATGTTTTTTCCCGTCAACAAGATTTAGATTCAATTATTAGTTTATTTTTTTCATATATTCTTTCGATAAAAAAAAAGTCGATCATTGTGACAATGTAAGTTAAATTTGCAAAATAAATATATTATAAGTACATACTCTAAAATTTAAAAATGAAATAAACTTGACTAAGAGTTATGTGTTTGAAATTAATGAAATGATATTTTAAATCTCAAAGTTGAGTGGATGAGATGAGTTATATTTGTTTAATTTTTATCCACAACTGTATATTTATAATTTTTTTTGTTTTTTTAAGGTTTGCCATATATAACTCTATTGGAAAACTAAAAAAATAAAAAATTAAAGAAAAATGATTTTACAGCAAAAATTACAATAGCAATATAAAACAGTTAATACTAAGAATTTTGAGGCTTAATTAAAAATTGAGAACTAATTTTTCTTTAACATTTATTTATGCGTTTATTTATTTTCATATGGATGCACCATTTGACCTTTCAAATCCTATAATTTAGATTCATTTATCAATTTTAATAATATATCATTGTATATTCTTTTAGTTAAATAAGCCCAGTAAATATGATAATAAAAACATTAAATTAAGAAGATACTTAAAAGGATAAATATTTGTTCTCAAACTTAACGAAATGCAATTATAAATTATATTTTAATATGGAGGTATAGAGAGCAGAAAAATATATTTTTTAATTTTAATTTTATTTTTCTTGGCATAATAAATTTTTAATTAATAGGATGAAAGGTCTAACAAGTTTGGATTAAAAAAAAGTTATTTTATTGTAGCAAAATATTTTATTTTTAAATTATATATAAGAAGTCAATATGACTTTTAATAATCTTATTCTATTTTATATATCAGAAATTTTAATTTAGATTGAAATTATTGTTCCTATTTAGTCTTTATATTTTATGGTAGTTTTTTTATTTATTACTTATATAGAGGTGTATTGGTTGAAAAAACTGCATCAATAAATAGAGTTTGATTTAAAAAAACAAAAACTAATATAATAAATTAAAATAGAGTTAAATAAAATACAGTTGAAATGGTATATATGTATATATATACTATTGTAAGAATGGTAGAAGAAATATTGAAGAAAAATCACTTACATATGTACATTTTAACATTTATGACAATACTTATCTTTGCTTAAAACTTACATACACCCTTAATAAATTATATTATTTTAGGTAAAAATATATGTATTATATTATTTAGGTAGTGAAATAATCTAACTTAACAAAAAAATAATAATATAATATAATATGGAAAAAAGAATCAAAACCTTAAAAATTTAAGAAGTATATATATATATATATATATGTGCTAAGAAAAACGAAAAAAAATAATAATCTGACATTTATATCATACGTATATATTTTATAACCTACATGTTGATATGCTAATCATTTACTTAAAAAATATTGTATTAAGTTATGCACAATAAGTATAAAACTTACTTGATATTTGAATTTTAGGCGGCGACCACAACATTATATTTGAGTGAAAAAATTTATCAAAAAGTTTATTTATGGATCAAAGTAATATATTCCTTCTTATTTCAAAAATAAACATGATTTTGAAGATAAATTGTTCATTATAACTTAAATATTAGTTTCATTAACAAAAGTAATTGATTTTAGTCACCGACATAAGCACTATACTTTAATTTTTATATATAAAAAAATAATTATGATTTTGATTTCACATTTTGTAGTATACATATATATGTATTATTAAAGTAATAATTTAAATTTTGGTCAGACGTTATTTTCATAGTTATGCATTTTAAAACATGTTCCTCTCTTTAACAATTTAATTTTTAAAATGTATATTTTTCAAGTGCAACCAGATTTTATCGTAAATGGTAAATTAACAAAGATCTAAATAGCATTTTTCATGTTTTTCTTCTAAATTTTACTATGTCGGACATACCATTTTTTAATCCTCTTTACTTTTAACCTTTTTTCTTATTTTGTTTCATATTATATTTTTTTTTGTTAAATAAAATTCTATCCATGAATAACAATATACATACATACAATTAATAAATAAAAAAGTTGTAATGGAATATCAAGAGATAAAAAAGAACAATAATTTGAGTAAGATTTGGAAAGTTATATTTATTCCATTCTTTAGAGTTCAAAAATAAAATTCTAAACATTCATATATAAAATTCTATATATGGATAATAATAATCCTTTAATCAAATGCTCAAATGTATATATTAACATTCTTCAACATCAAATTCATCATCTCATAAAACTGATTTAATATTAGGTCGAATATTTAAATTTATGAAGATATTTATTTTTAACATTTTAAGCATTCAATTACATACATTATACTTTTGTGAATTGTGTTGTAAATCTTATGCTATATGGAAAGATGTTCACCGACAAATATAAAATGAATAAAATGAATTTTTTTATGCTTAAGACAATAAAAAGATAGCCTATCAATTTATATATGACATTTTCTCTGATTTTACAACAATAAAAAAACATAATAAATTGAGACCTATATTTTGCTCGAAATGTCACATGCATAGAACATGACAACTAAAAAATGAGGAGGTTTTTTGTTATGTCATGTTTATAAAAATGGTATAGCTTAACCTATGTTTTACGGTTATTTGACTCACTTCTGGATTATTATATTCTATATTCTATAATTTTGTTGTAACGCTCTGAATGATGGATTATACTTTCGATATGCTCCATTAGATGGAATTTTAGAATGTAAAGTGATTGTTTGAAAGAAAACAACATAAAAGACGTAATTGAGGTTCTTCAAATAATTTATTTCAATGTACTAATTAATAATTTTTACTGCTATTAAATTTGTCATTACTATATTACATAACTAATTTTTGATACAAAAATTAATTAGAATAACAATTAGTCACATCAGCACACTCAATAATAAAAAAATATTTGAAAATAATAAATTTATGATGTCGTGCATGCTCTTAATGATAATAGAATAGAGCATAAATATTGGTAGACACTCAATAATTTTGATTTCTAAGATGTGGTTTTGTCGTTTATTTGATATATAAATGTGACTATTCTTTCAAACTGAATCAATTTATTGACTGTTTTCAATTACAATTGATTAGTCTATTTTATCTTCATTTCTGTTATATAAATAATTAATTTAATCATGGAGAACATGAGAAAAATTGGATAATGGTTGACTGGTAAATACTTCCATCCCAGCTAGAGGTGTGGGATTTGTTTCCCATCATTCCTCCCCTCCCAAGATATGTACTTAAATATAAAAAAATGAGAATATGAATTAAAATATGTACGGGAGACAAACTTCTAAACATAAAATAGAATTTTAATTTCTCATCGTTCTTAACAAAAGAGGCACATGTGATGAATAAAAAACTGAATCTTATAGTCAAACCAATTTAAAAAATAGCACACATTAGAAAATGGAGGAAAAGAGAAATACATTCATACGTCAACCAATCATGCCTGGGCTAAAAGTGCATTAATAAAAAATTGCAAAAAAATCTCAAAGCTAAGTATGAAGAAGTAGACACTCAAAAAATAAACAAGATGCATTAATTTAAAACTCGTCTTGAATATATATATTTTTAAATTTTTATATAGATTACTCATCAGTTTTTTAATATCCATTGTACTTTGTTGAACGATAATATCATTTAAGTATCATGTTTTTTAGTTGAAAATGTCTTAACCATATTTCACCGACAAATAAGTTTAAATTTAGTTTTTGCAAACTTTCTTTTAAGATCAAAGTACATGAATGACATTTATTATAAATACAGAAAATATAATAAAAATTGATCCCAATTTATATATTTAATTTGAGTTAAATTAATAAAATTATTTGGTTTACGTGCAACGCACGTTCACCTTACTAGTATACTAAATAAGCAAACAATATGTACTAAACATACAAACTATTAATAAATATACAATCTTCATACAAGTGGTTAATATGCAAAATGTAAAACTATATATACAAGGATTATATACAATATTCAATGTACTATATACATGATTTATATGCTAAACAAACACGCAACGAAATTGTTAACAAATGTACTCTCTACAGGCAAGGAGTGGTTATGCAAACACATAAAGCTATACATGCAAGGCTTATATACTAAATAAGCAAACAATTTGTACTAAACATACAAACTATTAATAAATATACAATCTTCATACAAGTAGTTAATATGCAAAAAGTAAAACTATATTGGTTGCTCCCAAAAACGACCTCCTCTCGCCGATCACCTTCCAAGACGAAGTCCTCCGTGAAACCTGCACAAGGGGGCTCCGGCGTACCCTCTCCGATGCTTAAGTCAGTGGCTTGGAAAGGAAGTAAAAGGCTAGAGAGAGAAAGAGCAATGTAACAGTAAAAGAAAATTGAGATTAGGTTAGAATGAACCTGGGCTTGGGCCTTTTATACCTTAGCTAGGATTAGGGTTTCCGTAAAATCCGGGATTCCGTTACAATTTGGTGTCAGAGTCATCATTAAATTAGGATCGGATCTCCTAAAAACCCTAATTTTACGCCCGTAAGATCATAGCTCCGACCTGTCTCAAAACACGTCGGGCCAATGTATTAGTGCGAAGCCCTTGTAAATCTCCAAGGCACCCTCAGTGCCTCATACATCTTTTTGGATCGAGCCGAACTATACCCTTGAGGTCCTTTTGGTACGCAACAGATCAACAATAGATCGCCCTACGTGTACGGGGCTTGACAGATCGACCCAATACGACGACCCTTCATACACGTCGACCCCATGAGTTAGGCTTCACACAGGTCGGCCCGATAAGCTGGACCATACCAAATTAGTCGTGTTTGGGCCTTATCAGATCGGCGCAATATAATAGGCTTCATCCTTTCAAATTGATATTTATGGGCTCGATCGGCCGACCCAATGCTTATGAGCCTTAGCAGGTCAGTCCAGTGCTTAATGCTCAACAGATCAGCTCAATACTATGGGCCTTGCCAAGTCGGCCAATACCACTGGCCTTGCAGTCGGTCGAAAGCCATGGGCCTTGTCGAGGCTCGGCCCACCATCTTTTGCCCTTATCAATTCTTCCCCCAACTATGGGTTGATCTCCATCTCAACCATAGTTGATAATAAAATGCTGAGTGACCTATTCTTTAGGGTTTGTGCTTTTCGAATTCCCGCCGCCGCTTGGCTTTCAAAATTCCTGCCGCCTTTTGGCCTCTCGAGTGTCTGACACATGGATATGATTGGCAAGACGTCTTTTCAAATTACTGATGCTTCGTAAGCCGTGCCATGCCCCCTCGGATACCGAGACAACCTTTTGCCTCATTTCTCTTCCTATAAAAGCCCCCTCTTTCTTCCATTTCTCACTTTTACACTTTCAAATTACAGAGCACCCCTTAAAGGCGAAAATTAATCTTCTCCGGCGAAAGTCCTTGAATCCCAGCAAGCTTCGCACTTCTCTGGATCCCTGTCCAATTTCTCCATCAATCTCCTACTTCTATCCAGTAAGTAATCCATTTCATTTCCAACTTTTCCTTTTTTCCTTATTATGGCGTCTTCTTCTTCTCATTCGACGCCGTCGGACCCGCTCGTCGCCGACTTATAACGATGGGCCATAACGACGGGTTCCGCCTCACAACCCCTTTCTCTCATCGGAGTCCGTCCTTCAGATCCTGATGCCACCGAATCCAGTTCTGATTCGGGCCAGGGCTCCGATACAATAGAGATCCTAGCTCTGAGCTCGGGTCCCCTGCCCGTGTATCCACATGACTTCAGAGAGACCACCCTATCAGCTTCCAATCTTCAAACCATAAAAAGAACTGCACAAATTCCCTCTACCTTCAAACTTTCCTTACCTAGCAGTTCAGATCGTCCTAACCGACCTCCACCAAATGCCTTAGCCTTTTTTGCAGGTCAGATAGAGGGTGGCCTCAGATTTCTCATCCATCCGTTTATGGCTGGGGTGTCCGACCTCTACCACATACCCTTGAACCAATTAGCTCCAAATTCCTTTCGCATCTTGGCCGGCTTCTTAATTTTGACCAAATACTTAGAAATAGAGCCCACTCTCGAACTATTTTTCGCCCTGTTCCAAGTGAAGAGCTTGACCACCAAGGGTCTTTTCTATATCACTTCCCAAGGTGATGCACAATTTCTGAGTAAATATCCTTCCTCCAATAAATTTTGGAAGGATAAATATTTTTTCATTTTCTCCCCCCGAGCTTGGGGTTTCTATTGCTGGACTTGGAGCCTTCCTCTCCGGTGTAAGCATAACCCAAGAGATCGGTCTCCCGAGCTCCAAGCCTTAATAAATAAGCTTACCCTGGTCAAGTATGACCTTTCTCGCCTCATAACTCCATCCCTTCTGTACTACTTTGAACTGAGCTCTATCATGGCTCCCTTGCCCTGTGATATTGGTAATTATCATTTTTCAGTTAATTTATTCCATCCTTACTCATTAGCTAATCTTTCCTTTATGTGGAGATATGTTTATGGCACAGATGGTCGCCGAGCAGGAGGAGGAGGAGCAACAAACCGCCCCTGGTTCACTCCCCCCTTCCACCGGTGCTGCTGCCTCGGGCCAGGAGGTCAGCCTCCACCACTTCGGCGACCTGACATGGCTGCTATAGTAATAGCTGACCTCACTGGCCCGGAGGCTCATCCTTCCACCCGACCTCCTCCTCCTAAGAGATCGGGTACTGGTACTAGTGCAGGTGCAGCCAAGAAGACGAAGATCACTCCTTCAGGTGCTCTTCTCTTTCTCTCGCGCACTCCTATTCTTACACCCAACCAGACCTTCTTCACGGGTAACTCTATCCTGAAGAACACAGATGGGACTTTTGCCACTCGACGCGTCCAAGGCAAATCGCCCGAACACCGAACGAATCGCTTGGAAAGCTCGGTGATCTTTGAAGTGGTGAGCGCCTTCTGCCGGAATCATTCGAAGGCCGAGGCATAGCTAGCTGCCCTAATCTCCCGAGCTCGAGTCGGTTTTGCCGACCCCTCCATCATTGTCGAGCTTAACACTACCAGGAAGGAGTGCATTCGGCTGAAAGCTCAGGAGACTAAGCTCGTGGAGGAGAACCGCTGCTACAAAGAGAGGGAGGAGGTCCACAAGGCCACCGTGGCTTCTTTCGAGACCAAGGTTAAGGCTTTGGAGGCTGACAATGATGACCTCAAGGCCGAGGTGGGCGATCTTCAAATCCGTTGTACTACTCTTGCTGATCAGGCCCGGGCTGAGGGCATCGAAGCTGGTCGTCAAGGTTTCCTTACCTCTCCCCAAGGCTCTTCAATAGTTCAGGTTATTCGGGAGAGGGTGAAGGAAGCCTTTCTGAGCTCCAGGAAATTTATCAAAGTTCTTTCTTCATCCGCTATGGAGTATTACGGCTTTTCTTTTGACCAGGCTGAGCTTCAGCTCAGGGCACGCGGTATCACTACTGAGCCTTTCAATTGCCGAGGTCCCAAAAGGATCTTACCTGACCCTAAGGGTTTCGTGTTCTCTGAAGAGGTGGAACATCTCAATCTTGCTCCCGTGGAGGTATTCATAGAATCTTTATCTGCTCCATTTGTCCTCCACCCTCCCCTCGGAGGTCCCTCTCGCCTCCGGAGGTCGCCCAACCCCTCGCCTTCCCGAGGCCCGCCTCCTCCGATTCGGGGAAATCCCAAATGATGATCCCAACCTTGCCCTTATAGATGACGTGACCATCTCTACGGACGACCTGACCACAGACAATGTTCCTCCTACTGCTTAGGAGTTCAGTACTACTTTTGTAATTTCTCTTATGCACTTATAATTATTTTGAATGATCAATGAAATTTCTTCGTAATTCTATTTTCTCGATCTCTATTCTTATATTTACGCCCTACGTGTACGGGGCTTGACAGATCAACCCAATACGACGTCCCTTCATATAGGTTGACCCCATGAATTAGGCTTCCCACAGGTCGGCCCGATAAGCTGGACCATACCAAATTAGTCGTGTTTGGGCCTTATCAGATCGGCCCAATACAATAGGCTTCATCCTTTCAGCCCAATATTTATGGGCTCGATCGGCCGGCCCAATGCTTATGAGCCTTAGCAGGTCAGTCCAGTGCTTAATGCTCAACAGATCAGCTCAATACTATGGGCCTTGCCAAGTCGGCCCACTGGCTTGGGCCTTGCCAGGTCGGTCCAGTGCCATGGGCCTTGTCGAGGTCGGCCCAGACCATCTTTTGCCCTTATCAATTCCTCCCCCCAACTATGGGTTGATCTCCATCTCAACCATAGTTGATAATAGGCTGAGCTGACCTATTCTTTAGGGTTTGTGCTTTTCGAATTCCCGCCGCCGCTTGGCTTTCAAAATTCCTGCCGCCTTTTGGCCTCTCGAGTGTCTGACACATGGATATGATTGGCAAGACGTCTTTTCAAATTACTGATGCTTCGTAAGCCGTGCCATGCCCCCTCGGATACCGAGACAACCTTTTGCCTCATTTCTCTTCCTATAAAAGCCCCCTCTTTCTTCCATTTCTCACTTTTACACTTTCAAATTACAGAGCACCCCTTAAAGGCGAAAATTAATCTTCTCCGGCGAAAGTCCTTGAATCCCAGCAAGCTTCGCACTTCTCTGGATCCCTGTCCAATTTCTCCCTCAATCTCCTACTTCTATCCTGTAAGTAATCCATTTCCTTTCCAACTTTTCCTTTTTTTCCTTATTATGGCGTCTTCTTCTTCTCATTCGACACCGTCGGACCCGCTCGTCGCCGACTTATAACGATGGGCCATAACGACGGGTTCCGCCTCACAACCCCTTTCTCTCAATGGAGTCCGTCCTTCAGATCCTGATGCCACCGAATCTAGTTCTGATTCGGGTCAGGGCTCCGATACAATAGAGATCCAAGCTCTGAGCTCGGGTCCCCTGCCCGTGTATCCACACGACTTCAAGGAGACCACCCTATCATCTTCCAATCTTCAAACCATAAAAAGAACTGCACAAATTCCCTCTACTTTCAAACTTTCCTTACCTAGCAGTTCGGATCGTCCTAACCGACCTCCACCAAATGCCTTAGCCTTTTTTGCAGGTCAGATAGAGAGTGGCCTCAGATTTCTCATCCATCCGTTTATAGTTGGGGTGTCCGACCTCTACCGCATACCCTTGAACCAATTAGCTCCAAATTCCTTCCGCATCTTGGCCGGCTTCTTAATTTTGACCAAATACTTAGAAATAGAGCCCACTCTCGAACTATTTTTCGCCCTGTTCCAAGTGAAGAGCTCGACCACCAAGGGTCTTTTCTATATCACTTCCCAAGGTGATGCACAATTTCTGAGTAAATATCCTTCCTCCAATAAATTTTGGAAGGATAAATATTTTTTCATTTTCTCCCCCCGAGCTTGGGGGTTTCCTATTGCCTGGACTTGGAGCCTTCCTCTCCGGTGTAAGCATAACCCAAGAGATCGGTCTCCCGAGCTCCAAGCCTTAATAACTAAGCTTACCCTGGTCAAGTATGACCTTTCTCGCCTCATAACTCCATCCCTTCTGTACTACTTTGAACTGAGCTCTATCATGGCTCCCTTGCCCTGTGACATTGGTAATTATCATTTTTCAGTTAATTTATTCCATCCTTACTCATTAGCTAATCTTTCCTTTTTGTGCAGATATGTTTATGGCACAGATGGTCGCCGAAAGGGGAGGAGGAGCAACAAAACCGCCCCCGTTCACTCCCCTTCCACCGTGTTGCCGCCTCGCCCTAGGAGGTCAGCCTCCACCACTTCGGCGACCTGACACGGATGCTATAGTAATAGCCGACCTCACCGGCCCGGAGGCTCATCCTTCCACCCGACCTCCTCCTCCTAAGAGATCGGGTACTGGTACTAGTGCAGGTGCAGCCAAGAAGACGAAGATCACTCCTTCATCTTCTCTTCTCTTTCTCTCGCGCACTCCTATTCTTACACCCAACCAGACCTTCTTCACGGGTAACTCTATCCTCAAGAAGACAGACGGATGGGACTTTTGCCACTCGACGCGTCCAGGGCAACCGCCAAACCCCGAACGAATCGCTTGGAGAAGCTTCGGTGATCTTTGCTGGTGAGCGCTTTCTCTTCGGAATCATTCAAAGGCCGAGGCATAGCTAGTTGCCTTAATCTCCCGGGCTGGAGTCAGTTTTGCCGACCCCTCCATCATTGTCGAGCTTAACACTACCAGGAAGGAGTGCCTTCGGCAGAAAGCTCGGGAGACTAAGCTCGTGGAGGAAAACCGACGCTACAAAGAGAGGGAGGAGGTCCACAAGGCCACCATGGCTTCTTTCGAGACCAAGGTTAAGGCTTTGGAGGCTGACAATGCTGACCTCAAGGTCGAGGTGGGCGATCTTCAAATCCGTTGTACTACTCTTGCTGATCAGGCCCGGGCTGAGGGCATCGAAGCTGGTCGTCAAGGTTTCCTTACCTCTCCCCAAGGCTCTTCAATAGTTCAGGCTATTCGGGAGAGGGTGAAGGAAGCCTTTCTGAGCTCCAGGAAATTTATCAAAGTTCTTTCTTCATCTGCTATGGAGTATTACGGCTTTTCTTTTGACCAGGTGAGCTTGACTCGGGAACGCTTGATCACTACTGAGCCTTTTGATCGCCGAGGTCCCAAAAGGATCTTACCTGACCCTAAGGGTTTCGTGTTCTCTGAAGAGGAGGAGCGTCTCAATCTTGCTCTCGTGGAGGTATTCATAGAATCTTTATCTGCTCCATTTGTCCTCCACCCTGCTTCCAGCTCAAGAGGTCCCTCTCAGCCTCCCGGAGGTCAGCCAACCCCTCAGCTTCCTAAAGGTCCTCCTCCTCCAGTTCAGGAAATCCCAGATGATGATCCCGACCTTGCCCTTATAGATGACGTGACCATCTCTACGGACGACCTGACCACAGACAATGTTCCTCCTACTGCTTAGGAGTTCAGTACTACTTTTGTAATTTCTCTTATGCACTTATAATTATTTTGAATGATCAATGAAATTTCTTCGTAATTCTATTTTCTCGATCTCTGTTCTTGTATTTACTTTCATCATAGTTCGGTTTTGTAGATTATAGCTCAGGCTGCATTTATTATCGTTATTATTATTATTTTTTTTTACCTAAAAAAGATTGGTGTGACTTGCTCCTCGTGGCCCCAAGTATTTGGAGACTAGCTCGGACTGAGCTCCAAATACCTATCAATTTCCTCAAATGAAGCTGGCTCGAGCCGAGCTCCTTGCATGGCCTCGTGGCCCCAAGTATTTGGAGACTAGCTCGAGCTGAGCTCCAAATACTTGTCAATTTCCTCAAAGGAAGCTGACTCGAGCCGAGCTCCTTGCATGGCCTCGTGGCCCCAAGTATTTGGAGACTAGCTCGGGCTGAGCTCCAAATACGACAATTTCCTCAAAGGAAGCTGGCTCCAGCCGAGCTCCTTGCATGGCCTCGTGGCCCCAAGTATTTGGAGACTAACTCGAGCTGAGCTCCAAATACTTGTCAATTTCCTCAAAGGAAGCTGGCTCGAGCCGAGCTCCTTGCATGGCCTCGTGGCCCCAAGTATTTGGAGACTAGCTCGGGCTGAGCTCCAAATACTTCTTAATTTCCTCAAAGGAAGCTGGCTCGAGCCGAGCTCCTTGCATGGCCTTGTGGCCCTAAGTATTTGGAGACTAGCTCGGGCTGAGCTACAAATACTTGTTAATTTCCTCAAAGAAAGCTGGCTCGAGCCGAGCTCCTTGCATGGCCTCGTGGCCCCAAGTATTTGGAGACTAGCTCGAGCTGAGCTCCAAATACTTGTCAATTTTTATTATTTCCATTTTCCGAACTCATAATTCAGGGCAGCAGATCATTTCATTCAAAACGAGTAAACTAATTACATCAGGTATTCCTCTATTCTAGGAATGATATTTCTTCAAATTGCAACTGTTCCAAGCCCTCGGAAGTTTTCGCCCCCCGAGCTCCTCCAGCTCGTATGCACCTCCTGCCATCACCTTCACTACCCAAAGCGGCCCTTCCCAATTTGCATCTAGTTTCCCTTTATTCTTGCTAGCGTCCGACCTTCTCAAAACCAAGTCCCCGACCTGGAACCCCTCTTCTTCACTTTCTTATCATAGGCTGCCTTGATCCTTCCTCGTGTTCGTTCCATCTGCAAAAATGTCATCTCCCTTTTCTCATTAATGGTATCCAGCACCTCTCGAATCATCATCTCATTAGCATTTTCATCAAAATTCTGAACTCGATGAGTTTCCATCCCGATCTCCGCCGGTATCACGACATCCATTCCATATACCAGGCTGAACGGAGTTTCTCCTGTTGCCTCATTTGGATTAGTTCGGTAAGCCCACAACACTGAACTGAGCTCTTGAACCCACGCTCCTCCAGCCTTCTCGAGCCGAGCTTTCAGTCCTTGGACAAGGATTCTATTAGTTACTTCCACCTGCCCATTGGCCTGCGGATGAGACACCGACGTGAAATTTTGTTTAATCTTCAACTCCTCACACCAAGCACTGATTTTTGCTCCTGCGAACTGCGTCCCATTATCCGATATCAAGATCCTAGGTGTTCCATACTGACACACTATGTTTTGCCAGATAAATTTCATCACTGCATCTTCGTTTATTTTAGCAAGGGGCTCTGCTTTCACCCACTTGCTAAAATAATCAATCGCTACAATCAAAAATTTCCTCTGACCTGGAGCCGGAGGAAAAGGACCAACAATATCGATTCCCCATTTAGCAAAAGGACACGCCGAGCTCATTGCCATGAGCTCCTCTGCCGGTCGGTGTACCAAAGGTGCATGGATCTGACACTTCTTACATGCTCTCACCAACTTCTATGCTTCCTCCTTCAGGTAAGGCCAAAAATATCCTGCTCTCAGGACTTTTTTCATCAAAACCCTTGCTCCCATATGATTTCCGCAACATCCTTCATGCATCTCTCTCAGCACATACGTACCCTCTTCTCCGCTCAAGCACCTCAGCAAAGGCATGGAGAAGCCTCTCTTATATAACTTGTCCCCAATAATGCAAAAACATGTCACCCGAATTCTCAACCGAGCTGCTTCACGCCTACCTGTTGGCAAGACCCCTTCTTTTAGGTAGGCCATGATAGCCGACCTCCAATCCTATTTCTCCTCAATCTCTCCGACCTCCATACCCAGCACAGTTTCTTTTGCCATCAAAAGTGTGATTTGTTTAGCTTGATTCTCCAAGGCCGAACTGGCCATCTTTGCTAAAAAATCCGCCCGACCATTCTCTGCCCTCGGGACCTGACAGATCTTGATCTCTTTCACTTTCCCTTCTAAAGCTCGGCATGCTTCAACATACCTCTTCATCCTTTCTTCCCTAACCTCGAACTCTCAGGTAACTTGCTTATGGACGAGCTGAGAATCCATGTAAACAACCATTCTAGCTGCCCCCATCTCAATGGCCATTTGCATCCCTCTGATGAATGCTTCATACTCCTCCTCATTATTGGATAATTTGAATTCCAACCTCACAGCAAAATCATTTTCGATCCCTTGTGGGCTCATCAAGACAATACCAGCACCACATCCCGAGCTCCCTACTGAACCATCCACATAAATCACCCAAGCTCCTTCTCCGCTATCATCCCTTATTGATTCTTGAACAAAATCCGCCAAAGCTTGAGCTTTGATGGCCGATCTATTCTCGAATTCAATATCATACTCGCTCAGCTCAATAGCCCACTTCACTAGCCTCCCCGCTACCTCGGGCTTACTCATCACATTTCTTAATGGAAGATTAGTTCGGACGATAACCTTGTGCAAAAGAAAATACGGCCGGAGTCTCCTTGCAGTCACCACCAAGGCCAGACCCGCCTTCTCGATCTCTGCATACCGCAGCTCGGCATTTCTCAAAACTTTACTGACATAATACACCGGCCTCTGAACCGATCTCTCCTCCCTGACCAGGACCGTGCTAACCCCTTGCTCTCCCACTGAAAGGTAGAGGTATAAGGGCTCACCTGGCAACGGTTTAGTTAGTAGTGACAGATCGGCCAAATAGTTTTTCAACTCCTCAAAAGCTTTCTGGCAATCCTCATCCCAAACAAACGTTTTGGCCTTCCTTAACACTTTGAAGAAGGGCAAACTTCTCTCCGCGAGGCGCGAAATAAATTGATTTAGGGCTGCTAGCCGACCTGTCAAACATTGCACATCCTTGGCATCCCGAGGTGGTGCCATCTCTCTGATGGCTCTGACCTTCTCCGGGTTGGCCTCTATTCCTTTCTCTATCACCATATACCCCAGAAATTTTCCCGATCTGACACTGAATGCACATTTCTTGGGATTGAGCTTCATCCGGTATTTTCTCAAAGTGTCGAATGTTTCAGCTGGGTCACGCACATGATCCACAACCTTCATACTTTTAACCAACATATCATCCACGTATACCTCCATGTTCCTCCCGAGCTTCCCCTCAAACATCTTATCCACCAACCTCTGGTATGTGGATCCCGCGTTCTTCAACCCGAAGGGCATTACTACATAACAGAAGGTGCCAAAAGAGGTGGTGAAGCTCACCTTTTTTTGGTCCTCTTCTGCTAGTTTGATCTGGTGATAGCCCTGCGATGCATCCATCATACTAAGTAGCTCACACCCCGACGTCGAATCCACAAGCTGATCGATTCGGGGCAATGGGTAGTAATCCTTAGGGCAAGCAGGGTTCAAGTCCCTAAAATCCACACACATGCGCCAATCATCCTCTGTCTTCAGAACCAACACCGCATTAGATAGCCATTCTGGAAATTGGATTTCTTTGATATGCCCTGCTTTCAACAACCTTTGCACCTCCGCTCGAACTATAGCGTCCTTCTTAGGACCGAAATTCCTTTTCTTTTGTTTTATCGGCTTATATGACGGATTGACATTGAGCCTGTGCTCAGCAATACTCGGATCGATTCCCACCAGGTCTTCCGCTGTCCAAGCAAACACATCCACATTACTCCTTAGGAACTCCACCAGCTCATCCCTTAACTCATCAGACAATGCTTTCCCGACCTTGGTGACCTTATCGGGGTCACCTGGTACCAGCTCGACCATCATCATTTTTTCATTAGGTTGGACGTGTTCCACCGGTTCGTCCAACCTAATCAGCTTATCTCTGTTTCTATCATCATCAAAAATACTCCCCCTTTCCGCATTCTGAATACTTTCTACATATAATTTTCTAGCCATATACTGATCTCCGTCGACCTCACCTACTTCTTCCCCCACAGGAAACTTCATTTTCAAATGGTACACCGACACCACAGCTTGAAAAGCATTTAGTGCCGGTCTACCCAACATAGCATTGTACGTAGAAGAAGCATCTACTATCAAAAATCGAATCATCCTAGTTTTGCGACTAGGCTCCTTACCCAAAGAGACAGGTAAAGTAATCATACCTATTAGTCAGATTACTCCTCCGGAAGAACTCAACCAGCGGTATCCACTCTCCGGCCGACACGGAGATCCATCTTCCTGTAGCAATCATAAAATAGGATGTCCGCCAAGCTTCCTGTATCCACAAATACTCGCTGCACATCATAATTAGAGATCGTCGTCGTGATCACAAGAGCATCGCTATGAGGTGTCACGATACCCTTGCTATCCTCCGGCCCAAATTGGTTACTCGGCCCCAGCCTGACCTGTTCCACTTTCAATTGTTCTTGCACCCAATCTGGTGCCGCTGCTCTCACATAATTTTTCCGAGCTCGCCTCGAATCCCCTTCCGCCGGCCCTCCAACAATCATCTGGATGACCTCTCGCCGAGGTGGGGGCGGAGGTAGAGGTAGCTCCTCCCTTTCCTCCCCCCTACGCTCCGACTCCCGCCGAGGTTGGTGATATCCCCGATTGTCCCTCTTATACTCCCCTTTTTTCTCCTTTTTATCGATGTACACAAATTCTCTGAGATGACCTGCTTGAATGAGCCTCTCAATCTCGTCTCTCAAGTGCGTGCCGATCTGTCGTGTGCCCATACTCATTATGAAATCTCTGAACTCCTTACTCTTCGCTTTTCTTTGGTGCCTAAGCATGTGCCTTTGGCCACCTCGAGGTCGGGTGTCTCTCAATAGCTATGAGCACCTCTCCTCGAGGAACATCCAATGCGTGTATTTCTCGTACCTCGGCCGTCCACCCATTGCCTCAGACCTCGGCTTCTTCTGGGATCCTTTATCCTCCCGATCTTCTTTCCTATCCCTCCTTTTCTCTCCTTCCTCCTTCTTCATTTTCCTTGCTTCCTTCAGGTTGATATACCTCTCGGCCAGATATGATTCATTCAAAAGTATTAGCTGCTCTATCACCAAAGACTCGAAAAACTCCCCATCTTTCAGGCCCTAAGCTAGGGCATTAGCCAAAATCTCCGGACTAGCTGAGGGCACCTCCAACTTGGCCGCAGTAAATCTCTGTATGTAGCTCCGAAGTCCTTCCCCTTCCCTTTGCTTGATGCTAAACAGAGTCAGGGGTGCTTTTTGGTACTTACGACAACTTGTGAACTGATTAAGAAATGCCGAACTAAAATCATCAAAATTTCTAATAGAGCCCGGGGCGAGCTGACTAAACCATTGCTAAGCTGATTTCGTCAAAGTGGTAGGAAAGACTCTACACATCACACCATCCGTGAACCTGTGTAGCAAAGCAGCGTTCTCGAAATGACAGAGGTGATCCCACGGGTCCATGGTACCATCGTATTCAAAACTCAGAGCTCGGTAGGAGGCTGAGAGCTCATGTGCCATCACTTCATCCGAGAAGGGAGTTCCTCTTCGCACTCGGACTGAAGCCACTCCCGGCGCTCCCGCCACCCTCCGAGGAATATCACTTACTTCACGATGGAGGTCATCCATACGCTCCGACCAATCCTGATCTTCAGTTGATGTAGGCTCTGCCCTCGATGAGTGCACCTCCTCCGCAATATTCTGCCGACCTCTATCTCCGACCTTCGTAGGTTCGGGTGGGGAGACCACAGGAGGAGGGACCACCGGTGGAGGGACCACTGGTGGGGGGACCACTGGTGGAGGAGCCACCGGCGGAGTTGGAGGTGGGAGCATCTCCCTCAGCCTCCTCTCCACCGTTTGTTCGACAGCCCTAGTAATAAAACCACCCAACTGTTCAAAAAACATTGGGCCCAAATCAACACTTCCGACGGACATAGGTGTTTGCTCTTCCACCCCTGTCCTCGGAAACCTCTGCCCTCCGCCCTGCACCGGCGGCGGTGGTGGAGGTCGAGTGTTTTCTTGCATGATTCCACCCGGAGTATCTCCCAACGGTGTACGATTCAGATCATCTTCCAAATTTCTCCTAACATCCTCCATAGCCAATACTCGAAGCTCACGTCTCTGCTCAATGTTCCCACAGACGGCGCCACTTGGTTGCTCCCAAAAACGACCTCCTCTCGCCGATCGTCTTCCAAGATGAAGTCCTCCATGAAACCTGCACAAGGGGGGCCGGAGGTGGGCTCCGGCGTACCCTCTCCGATGCTTAAGTCAGTGGCTTGGAAAGGAAGTAAAAGGCTAGAGAGAGAAAGAGCAATGTAACAGTAAAAGAAAAATGAGATTATGTTAGAATGAACCTGGGCTTGGGCCTTTTATACCTTAGCTATGATTAGGGTTTCCGTAAAATCCGGGATTCCGTTACGATTTGGTGTCAGAGTCGTCATTAAATTAGGATCGGATCTCCTAAAAACCCTAATTTTACGCCCGTAAGATCATAGCTCCGACCTGTCTCAAAACACATCGGGCCAATGTATCGGTGCAAAGCCCTTGTAAATCTCCAAGGCACCCTCAGTGCCTCATACATCTTTTTGGATCGAGCCGAACTATACCCTTGAGGTCCTTTTGGTACGCAACAGATCAACAATAGATCGCCCTACGTGTACGGGGCTTGACAGATCGACCCAATACGACGACCCTTCATACAGGTCGACCCCATGAGTTAAGGCTTCACACAGTCGGCCCGGAAGTGGACCATACCAAATTAGTCGTGTTTATCGATCGCCCAATACACAGGGCTTTATCCTTTCAAATTTCAATATTTATGGGCTCGATCGGTCGGCCCAATGCTTATGAGCCTTAGCAGGTCAGTCCAGTGCTTAATGCTCAACATATCAGCTCAATACTATGGGCCTTGCCAAGTCGGCTTGATGACTGGCCTTGCAGTCGGTCCAGTGCCATAGGCCTTGTCGAGGTCGGCCCAGACCATCTTTTGCCCTTATCAATTCCTCCCCCCAACTATGGATTGATCTCCATCTCAACCATAGTTGCTAATAAAAATTGGTGACCTATTCTTTAGGGTTTGTGCTTTTCGAATTCCCCACGCCTCTTGGCTTTCAAAATTCTGCCGCCTTTTGGCCTCTCGAGTGCGACACATGGATATGATTGACAAGACGCGTCTTTTCAAATTATTGATGCTTCGTAAGCCGTGCCATGCCCCTGGATACCGAGACAACCTTTTGCCTCCTTTCTCTTGAATATGGTGAATGGCGTGATTTATGGGGACGTGATCAATAACAAATCACGTCCCCTATTTTGTAGGAGGAGGTTACCATATTTAATTTCTTGAATTCCTATTTTACCCTTCTTCATTGTATACTTGCATATGAATTGATGTATATGTTGGTTCATATCTTGACCATTGATTTATTTTTTTGATGGATGAGATTTGGTCCTATGGACTTGCCTAGGAGGGTGGTCTCACAGGATCCTCCTATATATATATATATATATATATATATATATATATATATATATATTTGCACACACATGTAAAGAGTAAATACAAGTACAAATGTAACAAAACCAACAACGCATACAAAAATAAAAACTAAATTAATAAAGTGCATATCCAAATATGTAAGTCCAATATAAGGAGTTTCTCAAAAAAAAAGTCCAACATAAGGAAAGATTATTTATGCATGCAACTTTACTAAAACATCAATACATCGTTTTAATATATAACTTCAAAACAGATGTCCAAGAAAAAAATAATCAATTAAAATAGTAGTAGATGAGAGCACTATCAGTAAATGGATTGATGCTAAGCCTGCAATTGCCGATATGAATTGTGAAATGGAAAAAATTTCTTTTTATTTTTATTTTTGCAGAATGATAACAATTGTCAATAAAGAGACGATTTATTATGGAATTTTAAATTCCATGGATTGAGTTTCTATTTTTTAGATTCCTAGGTTTAGTAATTTACTAGTCATGAAATATGCAATTACCTATTTTATTATCTTTCCCTTCAAATTTTGTAATAAACAAAGAAAGATTCTCTAATCTATAAAAAACACAAAAATCAATCAAAGCGGTTCACCTAGTTTTAGAAGTTTAGGCTGGTTTTTACCGAGTGGCAATGGTTTTTTAGCCACCCGGTCTAAATAAATAACTGGACCAGACTCGAGACTGGTTCCCGGTTAAATTGGTCGAACCGGCCTGTCCGGTTCGATTTTAAAAACATTGCTATGAACTCGAACACGAGGAATCTATGACAATTTGATTTTATGATCTTCCTCAACTAAATCTTTGGAATCCTTATGGAATCTTCGTATTCCATCTTGCAGATAAAATAGAAAATTATGTGCGATTTAATATTTTGGGGACCTTAACCATAAAATCTTTATGTGCGATTTCAAATTAGGGTTCCCTTAATCCCCTATATTGATTCCTATTAGGTATCTACTCTTTGTTTCCATATCAATTTCATTAGTCTTAGGACTCCACCAGATTTAGATCACTTAATTAGTCCAATAATAATTAATTGGCATATATAATTGTAATTAAAATATGTTGCCCACATATTATGAATTAAATAATTCCTAACACTTCAGTAATAGAAACTTGTGTTATTAAGACGATTGACCCAGATTCGATCTCATATAAGTGTGTGTTCCTTCACTATGGCCCTAATATTCCCATTGTACTCAGAAAAAAAAATACTACCTAAATTCCCATCAAATAATGGTAAAAATGATTTTATTATGCACATGTCATGCACGTGCCCTTTTTCCCGGTGGTTCATGTTCAATTTGGCCTGGTGGGCTGACGACTACAGCTCATTTTGGGGAGTTGTACTTTTAACCCTATTCTTAATCGTGCTTTGATCGTTGTACATCAAAATCTGGCGCATTTTAGCATTCCTCCTCGACCGTTTGTACATGTACTTACACCGTATCTCCACATCCTCCTCCTTCTTCCCTTCAAAGAAAATTAAAAAAAAAACAATCGAATATATAAACCTTTTTTTTCGCTTCACATGAATGTTTCATTATTTTATTCAAGCCATCCCATGTTTCCACATTCCTGCTTGTTAGCACAGGTTCAGTTGCTCTTTAATTGTTGCTTTTGAATCTTAACTACAGTTAAGTAATCCTTAATTAATTTCAAGTTTGCATCACACTTCATTTATGCACCGTACAATGTACAATAAATTTCACAATTTTTATCGTTCTTTCATTGAAGTGTTGGTGGTCTATTTGTTTTCTTAAAATGGGCTTTATTGAATCTGAATGCTTCATGTGAAAGTTTGCCACTTTATTGCTAAGTTACTCCATTTGTCGTTGTACTCAAGTTGGGTTTTAAATTGAAATTTGAAAAGCTGCAGGGAATTTTTTGGCTCTGCTGAGATTTTCTTCTTATTCCTCTTAATCGATGTTGTCGGATTTAGATTTGAATTAGGAATTGGGATTTTCACTTTTTTTTTCTTTTTCAAAAGTTTTCTTGATATTTTGTAATATTTTCTGAGCCTGAGGTGGGGTGGTATTTATTCGTCATTTTTATTTTTTGAATTTATGTAATTTGTAAGTTTGATGCATTTCATGGATTTGCCTCAGAATTTGGTCGAAAGAGGTTTTGCGTGGGATTGCCTTAGAATTCTTGTTGGAGGAGAAGTTCTGTGGGATAATTTGAAATGTTAATCATATTGTTGGTAATCTTTGTGTGGTAAACTGGAAATAAAGGGGTACCGGTTTATCTGTAACGTATTTCAAGAAGTTTTAAATCAAGCAAATTTCCTGAATCTGAGGGTGTATGATGAGGGCAACATTGGAAATATTAAAAAGTTGGTTATAAATTTGCTTCTCTGGCTGGCAATTTTTTCACAAGAAAAGTGTTGGAAATCGTTCGATAATTAGCTGTCATAGTGACACTTGTTCACTTCAATTTTCGTTGACGGAATACACTCACATTCAAGGAGATTATTAGGACTTCGGTTTTATTTTCGCGACTTGAGAGGAACAAACGATTTTTTTTACGATTTTGTGCTTTGAAGAATGGGGCATCCTGCAGCAGTTTGGGATCATAGAGCTTCGCTCGAATTGACAAAGGACTGGAATGGGATCGAGCAAGTTGTACTTGAACCCTCAAGGAGCGTCAGCACGAGTAAGATCAACTATTGATTCTTCTTAATGCGGCATTCGTGCATATAGAGAAATTCTAATGTTATATTTGATTTACTGTTTTCATTGAATATAAGAAATTGCCAATTTTTGTCTGATTAGATCTGTTTAGTTTGAGGAAAAGTTTTCTAAAAGTTGTTGTTGTGAATTTGTGAAAATTTTAGGTCAGTCTGCATGGAGGACAAGTTATCTCATGGAGGAATGAAAGAGGCGAAGAGCTTCTGTTCACCAGTAGTAAGGTGTGGTTTTAATCCTAATTTCTAACAACTCTTTTCAGGTTCCTTTTTTCTTTCTTTTTTTCGTATGTATATTTATTGAGGTTTTGAGCGTTACGAGATTGAGATTCAAGTGGGTAGAAGGTAATTTGGAATGTTTACAAGAACAAAAGATAATATAGAATCTATTAACTTTAATGACATCATTGTTAAAAGAGAAGGTGAAATGGATGGTAACTTCTAAGAGAATATGTTATATATTCAAAAAATTATATCATGTCGAATGATATTAGTGCTACTGACATTAAATCATGCTTATAAGTTTTTTAAGGTCAAGCAATAACTGTGTATATCTTTTGGGAAACTAAATAACACCAGCTTATGTTAATTGTCTGATGTCGTGCATTGATATGTAGGACTAGTTATCACCATTATTTTTACAAGGGGACATTAAAGTATAGAGGCAACCTTATTTTTCTGAGAGTATTCTTGAACTTCATTTTGGGGACTTCTGGGCTATTTATAGTCCTAAATAATTAATTTGAGGAACTTCAATATTTGGTGATGTGATTACTTTAGTGATTATTCGATCATAGGAAGTAACACTATTGTGGAACATTTAATCAAACTGTTGTCACACAATCTGCAGTAATACTGCTTAATTGGCTAAATGTTGTGGTTGCAGGCATATAATACAGTAAGGGTAGATATTGTTTTACCTGGTTAACTCCTATTTCATCTTGCAGCTATGCAAACCACTTTTCTTCAATATCCTGCAGAGCTTCATTGTTCATTTCACTGAAAATATACTTTGTCTTTAGCCGTCTATTCTTTTCTTTATTATTTTTTGTTTGGTAATGAAATGTTGAAATATTGGCTTTTAAAAACTTTCTAGGCCATCTTTAAGTCTCCAAAAGCAATGCGAGGAGGAATTTCTATTTGCTTTCCCCAGGTACTCCATTAATTATTTATATATTTCTCTGTTATCTAAAGGTTTTGTTAATTGCATTGATGTTTATCCTGCCAATGCTTCAGTTTGGAAATTGTGGTTCACTTGAGCAGAATGGATTTGCAAGAAACAAAATTTGGACAATCGAGAATGATCCTCCTCCATTGCGTCCAAACGATTCTCTTGGTAAATCCTTCGTTGACTTACTACTTAAACCAGCCGAAGAGGATCTGAAGTGTTGGCCTCATGGGTAATTGCTTATATGTTTTTTATGGCTTTATTTTTAGAAGTGAAAGATTGTTTGCTATATAAAACTGAAATGTTAATCGTACAAGACAGAAGTGGAACAATGTTTTTTCCCGATATGTGCATTCATATTTGTTTTGTTACTCTCTTGGTAGTGGTAGTGTGATTATTCATTTGTTTCTAAATGAACATTCTCTTCTTTTTTCTTTTCTTCTTGTTTCCTATGTCAGTTTTGAATTTCGTCTTCGAGTCTCTCTGGCATCAGAAGGAAACTTGATATTGATATCACGCATCATGAACATAAATGGGAAACCTTTCAGTTTCTCATTTGCTTACCATACACATTTTTCTGTTTCTGACATAAGGTAAATTGCCAATTTGAGATTTCTCATCTTTATATAGATTTTAGGTAGTAAACAATAAATTGTGGATGACATTGAAGTTTATTTTAATTACCCTTTATTCTGTTTCGCATGTTCGTTACACTTGTTAATAGTGAAGTGAGGATTGAAGGATTAGAAACTCTGGACTACCTAGACAATCTCTGCCAAAGGGAACGTTTTACAGAGCAAGGTGATGCCATAACATTTGAATCAGAGGTATATCTTCATGTATAGAAACACTTTTTGCTTCCGGAAAATTTGTTTTTATTCTCCATTTAGAGTAAACTAAAGTGTTTTGTATTGACAAGATATTACCAGTTTTAGATTCAGAAGGCAAGCAGCAAAATGTGTTATCGTCATGTTTCTTCCCATAGTTATCTAGATCATTATCCTTTTGTTACTCAAAAAAAAAAAAAAGATCATTATCCTTTTGATGACTGTCAAATGACATTCACTTGTACTCTTTTAATCATTACATAGAAATTTGTCGAGCCATTTTCTGTATTTATATTGAGTTATATTTGTGGTCCTGCCTTTTTACTTTGGGGAAAACAATTGTTTGCAATCTGAATTTTGGCCATTTTTATACTTTGCAACCTATTTTTTTTTCAACTAACAACTTACAACCTAAACTGTGCAATTTTTACACTTTGCAACCTTCGGCCAGCCTCCCACCGGAGTAGGAATATTCCGAGTCACATGGGCGAATATTCCTGGAATATTCTAACTCCGGCTGGCCGGAGGTTGCAAAGTGAAAAACTTACACAATTTGGGTTGGTAGTTGCAAAAAAAATTGTTTAGGTTGCAAAGTGTAAAAAAGATCAAAGTTCATGTTGGATTTTTTTTTTCACTTTACTTTGCAGTGACAAGATCGCTTTCCTTGTATTCAGGTAGATCGTGTTTATCTAAGTTCACCTCAGTGCGTTGCCATTCTGGATCATGAAAGGAAGAGAACATATGTAATGAGAAAAGAAGGGCTACCAGATATTGGTAATTTTATGCAACCTCCTTTTAAGATGAATTATTCCTGCCCTTGTGCTTGGTTTTCAACTAGGGGAAAATACAAATATGTTTATCACGGATGTCTTTAGGGTAGCGTATGGGGAATCATAATTCAAGTGTTCTAGACTTGCATATTAAAATTTTGGGTAAATTGTAAGAACTACCTCCGAGGTTTAGCCTAATTACAAAAATAAATCCAGTTATCTTTCAAAATTACAAATGCCCCCTTAAAGTATTACGAACACCACTTTAAGATTTGTATTTGCTTAACAAATAGCCCTCTCTTGACGGTACCACTTTAAGTCTTCTATTGAATTTACATTTAGGCTTCATTTTAGTGCCACTTGCCAAGAAAGATTTCTTGCACTGCCATTATCTTTTCCTTGAATGCCAATATTCGATTTTTTTCTCCAAATCATAATTATCTTTTTTCGTGTAGTTGTGTGGAACCCATGGGAGAAAAAATCCAAAGCAATGGCGGATTTTGGGGACGAAGAATACAAACAGATGCTTTGTGTAGATGCAGCAGCAATAGAAAAGAATATCACTCTGAAACCAGGAGAAGAATGGACGGGCCGAATCGAGCTTGCAGGCGTACCCTCGAGCTTTTGCAGCGATGACCTTGATCCACATCTCAAGTTTTTCTGATACTCAAAGCAAAAAAGAACTGAGAAATTCACAATCTAGTGCACTATATATTTACCTGCAACTAGTTAGTGAATCATCATCCTATATTATGGAAGCCTATGGTTTTAGAGATGGCTGCTATTTTGCTTGTTTAGAAGAAATTGAGGGATTTAGGATTGTTTTGCTTTTGATGTGTTTTCAGCATTACCTTTTCTCTTTGATGCTCTGTTAAGCCTTGGTAAGGCTTGATAAGGGTATGAAGTAGCAAATCTTGGAAGGCAATTTGGTTTTGGAAAATGATGTTTGTGTTGAATTGTGCAGTTGTTGTCCTGTAACTATATGACAATTTCTTGTCATTGTATATAGACTCTGAAAGTATGGAAGTGTTTGCAAATAGGGGTGTTCATTCGGTCAAACCGAACCGAACTGAACCGAAATTTCGGTTAACCGAAACTTCGGTTTGTTAAAATTCAAAACCGAAAACTGAACCGTATTATACAGTTCGGTTCGGTTTGAAACCGAAATTACTTCGGTTTTTCTTTTGGTTTTTCGGTCAAACCGAATTTCAGCAAAAATTGGGGGAAAGAAAACAAACTGTAGCAAACATACGATGTACTGCAACAAAAACAGGAAAAATTGGAAAAAGGGAAAACACTGGACATTGGGCCTTCAAAATTCAAAGACTTCAAAGAAATCTGATAGTTTAAACTTTAAAGCTTTGAATTAAACATCAAAAAAATCTTCATCATGCATGCAATGCGGAGCAGAGACCCATGGCGGCAGTGGATTGGTGACGCGATGCAGAGGTGTGGACAATTCAAGACGATGAGTAAAAGATGTTGGGTCTCTGCCGTTTCCTTTTTACCTTTAGTGTGTGTGTTTGCAAAACTTTTAGGAATAAAAAAAATAATAATAAATAAGTTCGGTTTTCGGTTCGGTTCGGCGAACTAAACTATAAAACCGAAACCGAACCGAAAACCGAATTTTGAAAAGAAAAAAACCAAAAACCGAACCGAAATTTTTGGTTTGGTTTTGGTTTGAACCGAATTTTCGGTTCCGATTTGGTTCGGCCGGTTAACCGAACTGTGCACACCCCTATTTGCAAACACTTATGCCTCTTGAAGAAGCGATTTATTATAGTAGAAGCCAAAGTAATTGAGAATCAAAAGTTGATAGTATTTGCAAATAGAATCTGAAAGCTGGAAATAACAAAGTTGAATTGTTTAGGGGAAAAAATATAAATATACAATTTCAAAATTAACTTTTGGATAGAAACATAAAAGCACCCATGTGTGAATAATTTGTCTATTCAGGAAGAGAAAGGACAATTTTAGATTATGATAAATAAAAAATTGAGGATAAGAATGTGAAACACAAATAACTTCTTATTTACAAAAAGGGTTAAGTACAAAAAATACTCTTGAGGTTTGACCTAATTACAAAAAAAGCCGGCTAACTTTCAAAATTACAAAAATACTCTCGAGATTTTATTTTATCTAATATTCAAAACCTTCATAAGCAAAAAAATATTTCAAACCCCCCTTTCATATTTATAAAAATATTGCAGTTTACCTCTTAATTTTAACACCGAATCAAACCTCATGGGTACTTTTTATAATTTTAAAAGTTAGCCGGAATTTTTGTAACTAGGTTTGACCTAATGGGTACTTTTTGTCATTATCCCTTACCAAAATTCTACAAATAACTTTCCAAATTCATAAGCACAACACTCCCAACTTTTAGATTTTGATTGGCAAAGTGATTAAGAAATGATAACTTGTATACTTGGGAGTGAAAAACTAGATGCCTTACTGGTGGTTTGCCACAATGCATCTTTGATATTGTACAACTAATTATCTTCAATTTAATACCTGGGTAGATAGCTTTTTTTACCATTTCCTAATTCTCTCTCCATCTCCCCTCCACACATTGCCCCCTTCCCTAGTACCAGTCTTGGCCGACGACAACTGTCGCCAGTCCCTCTACGTCCTCCGTAGTTTTTGTTGCTCAGATCTTGACATCCACGTTTCCCAATCCCCATACATTTTAAGGCGGAGATGCTTCGATTTTGCTCGATTTCTCGCTTTTGAGAATTTGATTTCAGTGGTTGGTGGCGGATCTATGATGTTTTAGCTTTATGAAGGGGTGGGCGGTGTGGATCGTGATTTATGCTAGCGTCGTCCTGGCTGGGGTTTTGGTGGTGGTGGGGATAAATGAGGCGATGATCATGGAGAGGGAGAGGTTGACTTACTTTCTTCTTGTTTTGTTTCTTTCCTTTTTCTAGTTAGTTTGGTTCTTATGTTGTTTTGTTGTTTTTTTCTTTTTTCTGTTTTTTTTTTTGTTGTTGTTATTGTTGTTGTCGTCGGGCGAAGCCAATAGGCGGGCCAATGATGTCTGTCATGTAGTGTATGATGATTGCTCGTGTTTGGTGTGTTTTCGTGTATTTCAATTGTTGTCGTCGGGCGAAGCCAATAGGCGGGCCAATTTAGTCTCCTCACGTAGGGGTATCTGTTTTTCTATGAGTGTGATGTGTATCCTTTTGAAGGATTCGGGCAACACCAAGTACAAGTTAAATTGAGTTCTTGAAAACTTTATATTCGAGCTGTTCAATTTCTTGTATTTGTCTATCTTAGATTAGGTTTATTTTTCATTGTTTCGAGTCATTTGAGGGAAAATAATCATGTTAAGGGCCAAGTATATTGAGTAGAGAGTCATAGTAGTGAGTCGTGTGTCGAAAGTATCATGGACGATTGTTAGATGATATGATTTATCTGATATGGTTTGATAATCATGAGCCCATGAGTAGAGCATAATTGTGCTATCAAGATTCCTTCTTATCCTCTTATTTTATGCCTCAAATAATAAAAGGACACATGTCCTTTCTAGATTGTTCTCTAGGCTCTATATATGTATTCCCTCAGATGTACCCAAATTAATTAATCATTGGATTTTGTTTGATAGTTAGTATATTCTCTGCATATCACTTTTTCTTTTTTAGCTCATTTGTCCTTTAATGAAAGTGCTCAAAGTTTTACATGGTATCAGAGCCCCAGGGTGATACCTGGGGCCTATACCTCTTTTGTTTCTCTTTTGTATTTCGTTTATTTCTTTTCTTTCTTTCACCATGCCTGCAACAGGAAGTAACACAGAGCAAAATCTAATCATATTTCCCCAAAGCCAACTAGTTACTATCAAGCTCAATGATAGCAACTATTTGACTTGGAGGCAACAAATAGTGGCTGCCATCAATGTCTATGGGCTTGAGCCCTACATTACTGGAGCTTCTTCAGCTCCTGAACAGTATATTATTGGCAAATCTAATGCCAAAACTATCAATCCTGAGTTTATCTCATGGAATAGATAAGATCAGCTTATAGCTTCTTGGCTTTTATCTTCTCTTTCTGAAAATGTATTGGTGACCACGGTTGGATTAAGCACATCCAAAGAAATCCGGGATGCTCTTGAGATGAGTTTTTCCAGTCAGTCCACTGCTAAGATAATGCACCACAAATTGCATTTGCAAACTCTTAGAAAGGGTACTATGCCCATGAGGGAATATTTAAACAAGGTTAAAATCTGTTGTGATAACTTGGCTGCAACTGGTAGAAAAATAGATGATCAAGAACAAATTTCACACATTTTAACTAGTTTAAATAGTGATTATAATCCTGTGTTAGTTGCTGCTAGTTCCAGAATTAAGCCCCCCTCATTAAGAGAAGTCCATGCCTTGCTCCTAAGTTTTGAAAGCAGATTATAAGGACTTGAAAGTATCAGTCTTAGTTCAACAATGATGGTTCCATCCCTACTATAAATGCTGCCACATAATCTGCAGATGTTAGAAGAGGAGGACATTCAGGATATAGAGGAAGAAACAATCATTATAATAACAGAGGTGGTAGAAATTTATACAGGGGTGGCTCTTACAGAGGAAGAGGCGGCAGAAACAATTAGAGTTGGAGACCAAGATGTCAAATATGCTACATTCAAGGTCACACTGCTGATAAATGTTATCAAAGAACCAATCTGGATTTCACTCCAAATAATAACTCTCAAGGAAATACCAATAACAACCAGCACCATGGACCTACAGCTAATATAGCCAACACAAATGGAATGGAAAACATTCAAGAAACATGTTGGTTCTCTGACTCGGGTACAACCAACCATGTTACCTATGATTTGAGCAACTTAAATCTGGCTTCAGAATATCAAAGGACTGACCAAGTGCAAATGGGAAATGGATCAGGTTTGCATATCTCTCATGTTGGTTCTTCTTTAGTTAAGTCACCATATTGTGATTCTCAGTATATTTTCACTTTGAAAAACCTTCTCCATGTTCCCACAATTACTAGAAATTTGTTGAGTGTTTCACAGTTTGCTAAAGACAATCGTGTTTATTTTGAATTTCATCCATTCTTTTGTCTTGTGAAGGATCAACTCACAGGGGTGGTTTCACTCAAGGGTAATGTCAAGAATGGTCTATATAGCTTCAGTCTATCAAAAGGAAACCAGTCTCACAGCCCAACTCGTTCATCCAACCACACAACTCATTCCATCCATCCATCTATCAACTCTCTACAGCTCAAGAATAAAGAGAATGTGCACCTTTGGCATGCTAGATTAGGTCACATGTCTCATGATATTGTAAAAAGAGTTCTTAAGAGCTGTAATTTATCTTTTGACATCAATGAAAATACCAATCAGTTTCCTTGTTCTTCTTTTCAAATGAGTAAGAGTCACAAACTTCCTTTCACTCACACACGATCAGAAGCTTATGACATTCTTGAACTTATCCACACTGATTTATGGGGGCCATCTCTTATTATATCAGTGAATGGATATTCTTACTATGTGAGTTTTGTTGACCATAAGACAAGATTCACTTGGTTATATTTGATCAAACAAAAATCTGATGTATGTGAAGTTTTCATCCATTTCAAAAGGCTTGTTGAAAACCAATATAACAAAAGGGTCAAAATAATACAAAGTGATGGTGGTAAAGAATTTAAAATATTATCAAAATTATTTGCTGAAAATGGGATTGTCCATCAAATATCGTGTCCCTATACTCCCGAGCAAAATGGCCTTGTGGAAAGAAAGCATAGGCATATTACAGAAACAGACCTATCTCTTCTTGCCTCTGTTGTAAAAATCCCCGCCTAGCCCTGATTAATCCCCGCCTAGGCGCTAGGCCCCCCTTGTCCGCCTACGATTTTTTTTTTTTTTTTTTGATTAGGCCCGCTAGTCTGCCCGGTCCCGCTAACCCCGCTAGGCTCGCTGAGGCTAGCCTAGATCCGCCGCCTAGCGAGCGCCTAGTGCTTTTTACAACATTGTTTCTTGCTCACTCTCAAATCCCACAAAAGCATTAGGATTATGCTTTCACATCAGTTGTCTTTCTCATTAACAGAATGCCTTCAAAAATCCTTAACTACAAATCCCCTTTTGAAATGTTAACAGGAAAAATACCGGTATAATTTCTGAAGGTGTTTGGTTGTTTATGTTACCCATATCTAAGATCTTACAACAAACACAAATTAGAATACAAGAGTCACTGCACTTTTATTGGTTACAAAGAAACAATTTTAAAGGATACAAAGTGTTGTTGCCCAACAAGAAAATCATTGTGTCTAGACATGTAGTTTTTCATGAAACCAAATTTCCTTTTCAAACAAAATCACCTGATTATGAAACAATAGTACAAACTCATGCTTCATCTCCTCTTATACAGCTTACTAATGAACATCAAATACAAGTCCTGCCCACAGAGCCCATAGAGTTTACCTCACTTGATAATCACTCCTCTTCAACAACTTTTACTGATTCTACCAGTCCATCCACACAGCCTTCCCTTGATACTGAGAATCATAATGGTAACTTAACTGTAGAATTGCATATTGAGAGTTCTTGCTTACCTGATGAATATAGAACTAATGAGGTCGTTGAGATTTCTATAGGAAGGCACCATATGGTCACCAGATCTAAGGCCGGGATTTTCAAACCAAAGACATATGCTTCAGTCTTGCAAACACCTGTTGAACCAAGGAATCATACAGGTGCTCTTCAATTTGATGAATGGAAGAGAGCCATGAAATCCGAGTATGATGCCTTAGTAAAAAATGGAACTTGGATCCTCACAACTTTGCCAGAAGGAAAGAAGGTGGTGGACTATAAGTGGGTGTTCAAACTGAAGAAGAACTCAGATGGATCAATAGCAAGACATAAGGCGAGACTTGTGGCAAGATGATTCACCTAGTTACCAGGTTTGGATTACACAGAGACTTTCAGTCCTGTGGTCAGACTTGCTACAGTTAGAACAGTTCTTTCTATTGCTCTCACAAATTCTTGGGTAATTAGACAACTTGACATAGATAATGCCTTCTTGAATGGGGACCTTGACGCTGAGATATATATGAAACAGGTTCCAGGTTTTGAGAAATATGATAAAAATGGCAGACTGATGGTTTGTAAATTGCAAAATTCACTGTACGGCTTGAAGCAAGCTTCAAGGGCTTGGAACATAAAGCTCAGCCGAGTTTTACAATCTTTTGGCTTCAAGATGTCAAGGGCTGACAATTCACTCTTTTACAGACAACAAGGAAATTCACACATCATCATACTTACATATGTGGATGATATCATTATCACAGGACCATCTAATTCTGATTTAAAGGTGATTGATGATCTTCATAAAGTATTTGCTCTCAAGGATTTGGGAGACTTACACTACTTTCTTGGGATAGAAGTGAGTTATACCTCTGATGGCATGCTATTAAGTCAAGAAAAGTGCATTTGTGAATTGCTAGAAAAGGCGGGAATGGCAGGTGCAAAGGGCATAAGTACTCCTATGATTACTCAACCAACACTATCTAAAGATCAAGGACAACCTATGATGGATGGACAACTTTACAGAAGAATAGTTGGTGGGCTTCAATATGCAACTATCACAAGGCCGGGCATTGCTTTTAGTGTCAATAAAGTAAGCCAATACATGCAAAACCCCTTGGATACTCATTGGAAGGCTATTAAGAGAATCTTAAGATACCTGGTCGACACTATTGATCAAGGTGTGTTGTTCTCAGCTAAGTCTCCCCTGACTTTAAAGGCATTCTCAGATGTTGATTGGGGCTCAGATATAGATGACAGAAAATCCACAACTGGATATTGTGTGTTCCTTGGTGATAATTTAATATCATGGTCCTCAAAGAAGCAGCCAACCGTTTCAAGATCAAGTACTGAGGCCGAATATAGAAGTATTGCAGCTATAGTTTGTGATGTTAGTTGGATACATAATTTACTTGATGAATTGGGAATCAATATACAAAAACCTAGTGTTGTATGGACAGATAACCTTGGAGCCATTGCATTATCAGTTAATCCAGTGTTTCACTCTAGAACTAAACATCTGGAATTGGATTTGCACTTTGTTAGGGACAAAGTCATGAGCAAAAACATATATGTGCAACATGTCCCTGGAACAGATCAAATAGCAGACATTCTAACAAAGCCTCTTAGTGGTCAATTCTTCTTGCGGCTCAAGAACAAACTGAGTATTGCTTCCAAAGCCGCACTCGAATTGAGGGGGCCTGTTAGATGATATGATTTAGCTGATATGGTTTGATAATCATGAGCCCATGAGTAGAGCATAATTGTGCTATCAAGATTCCTTCATATCCTCTTATTTTATGCCTCAAATAATAAAGGGACACGTGTCCTTTCTAGATTGTTCTCTAGGCTCTATATATGTATTCCCTCAGATGTACCCAAATTAATTAATCATTGGATTTTGTTTGATAGTTAGTATATTCTCTGCATATCACCTTTTCTTTTTTAGCTCATTTGTCCTTTAATGAAAGTGCTCAAAGTTCTACATCAAACAACAGGGGTATTGATTTCAGGAAACGTTCAAACGCGTTAGGAATTTTCAGCATTGACAGGGTTTAGTATTTGGAACATAACGCTCTGTACAAAATTGATATTGAACTGATTCAAATTGATATGGAAGCTAAGAGATAAGAGCTACAACTCTTATGAAGACTCCACAAATTCGCATATCTTGGGATGGAAAACGAATGACCAGCAAACTAGCAGCCAAGGACGGATTCAAGAACTTTTTTTAATGGGGGCACAAAGTAAAAATATTATAGGTTAGAAAAACAAATTTAATGGAGGCACACTTTGTTTTTTTAACCTAATTAGTACATAAATTTTAAAAATTCATATAACACTATAATGTTACATTAACAGTATTAGTAATTTCTTCTAATAATATAATTTGACACTTTTGATTTTAAATTATAACACTTTAATAAATTATAATGTTACTGGTGAGGTAGTTTTGGGCACACTTAACCTATTATTATATAACGCTTTTAAATAATTTAAATAACATTGTACAACACTTTATGCAAGAAGTTTATACTTCAACAAAAAATCTTGTATAAATAATAAATAATAGAAAGAAAAAAAAGCAAAAAATTATGGGGGCACGTGCCCCCATAATGGAAAGTGTAGGTTCGTCACTGCTAGCAGCGGACCAAAAAATGCAGCACGAGTATTTGGTACATCGTGTATTGCGGTAAAGAATACCTGCAGCACAGTGTACGGACTTCAGAGGATACGAATTTGACATTTTTGTGTGTATCCCTAGTATACATTGCCTTCATCGCGGTACATATGCGGGGAATTCGTCCTACGTGTTTTTATACACCTATTTTTGTTCTGTTTTGAGTCTTTTATTTCTTTCCTTTTTGTGTTCAAAGTCCACCATGTTTAAGACTTTTTTTGATGAAAATGTGAAAATTTCATTAAAAAAGATGCAAAAGTTACAAGTTAAAAGGGACATACCCCAGTTTCAGGAGAGACAGTGCTAATGGACAGGCCCATTAAACACTAGATAGGGCAAAAGATTGATTAAGAACCAACCAAGGTCTAAGCTAATGGACTGGAACAAAAAAGGGCAAGACCACAATCACTCTAACCTCAACAGAGGTTTAAAGAGCCAAAACAAGGAAAGGATCATCAACCAATTAGACAAACCATATGGAGTGGACGGTTCCGACCCAAGCTCGCTACATATGTTTGAAAAAGGGTAGCGAATGATCTACAATAAAATTTACATTTTGAGGACGACGCATACCTCATAAATGGTCAAACCAAAACAAGGAAGAACCATGTCACCCTAGTAGGATTCGGTGAAGTGAAAAATCCCATCGGACTAAGGAAAAGATAATCGAAAACTTAGAGTTACCCCAGGTTGCTACGCTTTTGTTTTTAACCCCACCCCCCCCCCCCCATATAAAAGGAAAAAGCAGCATTCTAGTGGGAGAAAGGGAGCCAAACCAATCCAAAGGAAAGGGGGTCTAGCAGTCACCAACCAGAATTTTGATAAGAGAGGCCATGTCAACCAAGAGAGGCCAACACAAAACCAAACAAAACCAAAGAAGCCTTCCATTAAAGGGTAAGATTCAATTTTCATAAAAGAGATTGAAGGATTATAAATCAGTTAAAGGATTAGTTAAAGATCTGGGAATCCCAAATACAACAACTACCACCCAACTGAAAGAAAATCCTTAAAGATAACCAGCCCAAATCAAGACAATTTTGAAGAAATCATCATATGGGCAGCAAACTGAATCCACCATGTTTAAGACTTCTTTTTCTTTCTAGTTGTTTACGGTTTGTTTTAAGTTGCCCATATAAGGCAAACACCTTTGTTATTTTTTATTAACAAAACTTTTGATAATTGAATATTGAATTGAAAGTTTTCTTCTCCCACCCTTTGAGTTTTTCCAAGAGCTTCAAGATTGTTCATCTTGTTGCGAATTCTAAACAACAGGTCGAGGTTTCACCAACTTTAACCAAAACTAATCAAGATATTGGGTTGTTCAATATATTGTTTATAGGGTTGTATGCACGAGTTGCAACAGTTCACATTAGAGTGCTTGTTTTCTCCCTTGAGTGTCAATTTACCCCTTGACAAATGCTTGTGCAAGGTTGCTATTTGACAACGGTTGTAAGTTTGTGCTTCGAGTTTTCAATAAAGTATTCGCAATAAATCTTGAATATTAAATTGAGATTTTTTTCTCCCACCCTTTGGGTTTTTCCAAAAGCTTCAAGATTGTTCATCTTGTTGCGAATTCTAAACAACGGGTCGAGGTTCCACCAACTTTAACCAAAACTAATCAAGATATTGGGTTGTTCAATATATTGTTTATAGGGCCGTATGCACGAGTTGCTACGGCTCACATCAGAATGCTTGTTTTCTCCCTTGAGTGTTAATTTACCCCTTGACAAATGTTTGTGCAAGGTGGCTCTTTGACAACGGTTGTAAGTTTGTGCTTCTAGTTTTCAATAAAGTATTCATCGTTTGGGGGAAAAATAAAGAGATTGTCTCAATTCAGTCTTTCACATTAGACATTTCATCCTAATTATTTCATCCTAATTATCAGTAAATATAAATTATCAATATTTGAAGGTTGAAGCATTATTAGCATGTGAAGGTGCCTTTTCATCAGACTAATAAATAGTTGAAACCGAAGTATAACATGTAATTGTTATATGTTGGCACAAATCATTGCAGAAATCTAATTCTGACAGTTCTATCAGACGATCCCAAATTAAACTTTATAATGCTCAATGTTCTCACCTCATATAACTACAAGCGAATCACAATTTAATATTTAAATAAACCAAACATTTCCTAGTAGTGCCTTAATCTATAAAAATCCCCACAAAATTTGAACTAATTGGATAGATATGGATAATCATATCTCAATATACTACCATTACACCCTGCCTCCAGCACAAATATACTGAAGAAAACACAGACTTCACTTACTTCCCCTTGTCCTCATAAATACTCTTCAAAAGCTTACTCAAATGTTTGTATTTAAGAACTTCCTATAATAAGGAGCAAATTATACGCCCCTGCGGGACTCCAACTGCTTGGTGTTTTCCAATAATATCTGTCAAGTAAACCAACAGCAATTGCAAGAAAATTTGTCACACAACAAAACGAATAAATGGATGTACGAGATAATAACCACAGAGGTCGAATTAGTGCGAATTAAAAGTTAACAGCCCTTACTTCTCGGATGTAACTTGCCACCGCTTTACAGCCTTCTATTGCTAGTTGCATCACATTTTCAAATGTATCCATTTGTAATTTAGCATCCATCTACCAGTAGGACATCAAATATTTATTAGATCAAACATAAGCAAAAATGCTAGCTCAAGAAAATTTTGCTAACTAAAACATTAAATGAAAGTTGAGAGCATATTAGAAGGGACCTGAAGGAGGGTCACTTTATCTAGCTTAGGCAGAATGCCGACAGTAACATCTGGCCCACCAGCACTATCTTCCACATAGTTTAAATCTGTTTAATTTGAAAATTCAGGTTATTTTGAGTTTTATGTGATAATAGGATCATAAAAAAGCATTAAAATAAACAATATATGCACAACCGAATAAATAACAACTAAAGGGAACTGTATAAGTACCAAGGAGAGGGGTTCCATTCAGGTATCCAGCACCACAGGACGTTACAAGATCACGCATTGGAATACCAGCATCAGCAAGGGCTAACGTTGCTGCGTTTATGCATGCTGATCTTGTTCCTGAATAAAGTGAAGTTAGATGTATATTAGCCAGTGGATATTAAGAAATGAAAAAAAAAAAAATAATAATAATAATAATAATAATAATAATGTCCATGCCGGTTCTAAACTTGATAGAAGGATTATTAAAGTAACAAGGACATTATCTTACCTCCATCTGCTTGGAGAACTTGGACAAAAATGTCTATCTTCAAAACACAAAGAGCACGGATTTTATTTTAGAAAAAGAAAAAATGAAAAAGAAACTCAGTGAGGCCCTTTCAATTAGAAAGACTTGGATTTGGTTGGAGAAGAACCTGAGAACGAGGCATCAAGTGTGTCAATATGCATGCCTCCATTGTCTGACGAATGACCAAAGATATCTCGGTGGATCGCCTGCACACAAAATGAATAATTACTCTAGAAAAAGTAATTGCATACAAAATAGAAAGCACATCAAGAACATAAAACTCTTTGGCCCCAGAGGAACAAACATTACTTCAGTATTATGTCTACAATGTCAACACTGTATGGATTGAAGCATGCTGGTATAATCACAATCTAACATAACCCGAAATTCAAATAATCACATAAATGTAACAAAATACCAAGTTTAATAAGAGACTAAATTTTTATTCACAAGACATATCAACGAGTTAATTACCTGTCACCCTTTGGTCTCCTCATGCGATCTCCAGTACTGAAATTAGCCATGCTGTATTCACAGCGTACCTGAAAACCATACCAAGTATAAACACAAAATGATGGACATTGAAATATCACAATAACATGCAATCAATGATTGCATAAGATAACTTACCAGAGCCTGATCATTAAGTTGTTGACTCCTGTTTTGCACCTGAAAGATAATTGATTGTAAATGTCACATTTTCAACCAAAATAGTGCCCAAAGAAATTTATTAATTATCAAATATGCAACCAATATCCACATTTAGTATGATTGAGGAACATGGACTGGCCCAAAACTGATTAAAAACTATGGTTTTGGTATATAATAAATTTTATATATTACATACACAGGAATTTCACCCGTGCAACTAGCATTTAAATTTAAAGTCGTGAAAATGATAGTAAACACACGAAGCATATTCTTTTGTGCCAAACTGTGACGATTTTTCATTATGCCAAAGACAAAAGAAAAAAAAAAAAAAAACGGACCTCTCTAGGACCGTAAACGGCAGCAATGACTTTGGTGTTGCCCATTTCAAAAACAGCCGAGCTGCAATCGAAAACACAAATTAATCCAAACCCTCTTCAGTTTAGGCTAAAAAGACTTGATTAGTCATTTATACAAGCAACAAGTTTAAAAGTAACTACGATTACGAATATTTTACCCGTCAGCTCTTGAAACTACGCCTATTTCTCCACGAAGCTGCCTCATCTGAAATCACAAAGATTATATGTTTTACACTTTGGGAAAAAAACTAATATAGAAAAAAAAGATGAATAGCGAGACACTAGGGGAAAAAAGGATAAACAGTAGAAAACCAAACCTCCATAGGTCGGCGACCATCTAACCGAAGACCTTCAGGGTTGACGTACTCCATGTCGGTCCAGACGCACAGTGTGAGAAGCCTCCGTGCGCCGCCGCGGATGGTGGTGGTGGTTTTAGTTGGGGTTGTAGCTGAGTTTGATTGGGCTGTGGGATGATTTCAAGTGAAGTTACCTTCTAGGCTTCTAGTATAATATTGGGCCGAAAAGAATAAACAACCCTTATAGGCCTGGAGAATTTTATTGGGCTGACCAAGCCTGGTTTACAAAGATGGCTCCTTTTTACTCACGGTTAAGGATACATTTACCGCACATTCCGGAAAAAAAGAGTTTTTTAAGTTTCCGGACTTTTTTCTGAGTTTTTTTACGCTTCCGCGTCTTTTTTGGACACCTTTTATGCTTCGGCCAATTTTTCTGAATTTTTTTACGTTATTGTTTCAAGGTTGTTTCGAACATGTTTTTATTTAATAAATTGGGAGTAATAGTTGGAGGGGATAAATTTTAAAGAAACTGAAAGATACAAGGTTCAAATCCTGATCAACACCTTTATAAAGAGTGAGCGATACCATTGGAGCTACAAACTCATGTTCATGTTTCAAACATGTTTCATCTAATAAAATTTCAGTGCAAAAATGATTTTTGCCCCCATTAAATAATCAATTTTATACTTGAAATCTTATAGAAAATCAAGAAATGTACACATAAAACAACACATATTAAAAATAAAATAAATTGAAAATAATATAGAAACAATACATGAATAAAAAAACACAATCCAATTTTTGATCTAATGCATTGAAAACATAAAAAACATGGAAACAATCAAGAAACAACAGAACAACATTAAAAACTATATAGAAACAACCCAAAAACAATATAGAAAACACCAAGTGAACAAAAAGAACTTTAAAAACAGGTAAAAGATGCATTGAAACATCAAAACTACATGGAAACAACAAAGAAACATCATAACAACATTAAAAACAGTATATAAACAACCCAGAAACAACTTAAACAATATAAAAATACCACATGAATAAAAAGAGCTTAAAAATAGGTAAAATTATATTTACACATTGAGAGAACGACATGGAAACAACAGAAAAATATGAGAACAACATTAATAACATTATATAACAACCCAGAAGCAATAGAAACAATATAATAAACAACATATGAACAAAAAAAGCCTAACAAATAGGCGTAACAGCTGTATCGAAACATCAAAACAATATAGAAACAACCAAAAAACAACAAAAATAACATATAAAGCAAAATCGAAATAAAAAAGGCGTAAAAATTACAAAAAAATATGTATGAGCGCAAAAAAAATTCAAAAAATCAACCGAGATCGTATATAAAGGAACTGAGCGTAAATGGTGGCACTTTTACCGGAAAGTAGGGTAAGTTTGACAATTTCTCTTTTACTCATTTTAATAAAAACAGGTTCTGAAGCCCATACGGCCCCGGACCTAGAACAGAGATTCCTTCAGGAAAAATGATAAAATAATCTTAAATTTTAAGTGCGATTGGATATGCTTTCATTTTGAAAATTTTCTTTTTGCTAGAGAATAATGGAAGAAAAAAGATGAACTTTGAGAGAGTGATTGGATATGAGATGAAAAAGTAATGATGAAAGTTGATTTGATATAAAAATAGTAAAATAATAGTTGGTAGTTAGAAATGTGTGAGTAGGTGAATAGTGGAATTTGTAGGAGAATGTGTAATAATGATTAATTATTTGTGAAAAGGTGTGTAGATGTGATTGGTAAGAGAAAGAATAAAAGTGAGTGAATTACGTATTTTCTAAAAAATTTCATAAACAATCACATGTTAGGTTGAAAAAAAAAATTTTCTAGCGGAATGAAAATAAAAAGAATCTCAAATTCAATCGCAGCCGTAAGTCTTCGATTTTTCACTTTTTCTTCTTGTATTTAGTTCATATCTTATACTTATTTCTGCACAAGATAGGATTAGTCATATATTAACTGCAATTAATTTGGTGCACTATATATTGAACTCTTTATTTCTTCTAGTTCTAGAGTTGAAAATTATATTTCTCCATAAATTTAGTAATGCAAAAAAAAAAAAAAAAAGAAAGAAAAGGAATGCATCCAATGTACCATATAGGCTCGATGCCTCGATCGATTAACCTTTCATATTGTGGGCTTGTTTGGGATATTTGATACGCCTGGATTGTGGCTTTAATCAACTGATTTCCCTGTTAGGGAACATGGACTTGGGTCAAAGACTAACTTACCGGGCCGTGAGCAAATCCTCCAGTGGGTGATTACAAGTCCAGACTCCCCTAGTATTATTTAATCCTTCAATAAGGTCTATTTTACTTAAATGTGGAGTTTACTCAATGCCCCCAAATCCACGTGTACAATTACCTATCTACACCTACAAATCTGAGCTTCATTCTCATCCCTCAAGTTTTGTACAGGCCCTGACTTAGGTGAGTCTTGTTCAAATTTATTCAATTTTTGTCCAATTCTTTCATTCTGAGCAAACAAAAAGATAAAAATCGACGACATCTATATTAATTCGATTTATGTTTTCAATTTTCGAAGCGTATATTTTTCAGCCAATGAAAGACTCGTTTGTAATTCAACATTTTTTTTGGGTTGTACTTTGCATTTTTTAGGCTTTAATAATCCGCACTATGCTAGTAACTTTTGCAATGGAAATTTGATGCAATGACTAACTCATTTCAAGCCTCATCTAGATTATCGAACCAACTTGAGAAAAAGAAACCCTGAGAAGGTGGGTATGTGACTAACCCTTAATCAAACCATTTCTTTAATTTGCAGAGTGATTATGAAATTGCTGCAATCATTTTATGGGGTTAAATCCAGGAGAAGAATGTACGTTTTAGATGGAGAGATGTTATGTGCAAATGCAATTGATGCTGGAAGCACAACAACAACAACAATAAAAAAAGACGAAATAAGCAGGAAAAAATGAACAATATTGGGGGCTATTTGAGTAATTTTATCATTTAATCACACCCAATCATAATTTACAAATATATTATTGATATCTATTTAAAAATGTCATATATCACAATCCAACTTCCCAAACAAATTATTAATTCAAATAAATTTATTAATGTACAGTGCAGTCTCATCCAAATTCTCATAGTTTTATCAATCCCATCAAAATTGGCATATGATAAGATAACAGCTCGTGTGAATATTGTTGGAAATTGGTTTGAGAAGTAATGATTTGATATCTAACTTTGACCAATTTTTTAGTGACTAATTATTTAATTTTGGAGGAATTAAATGTTAAAATTAAATTCTACGTTTCGAGTAGATGAGTGTGGTATATTTAACTTCTCAAAACCATTTTGTGGTGAGTGAGAAATAAAATCCACAAGTTAGTCACTTGGAAAAGGGATAATGGATGATGGGAAAGTGAAAAGACACCATCCCACATGGGAATAAAATGTTAATTTTATTCAATATATAAGTAAGTGGGTTTGTAAGAGTGGGCAAGCTGAAATAACTATACACATGTGAGGTGTGATGGGCAAGGCCACACGCGCGCGCGCGCGCCCGCCGTGCTCGTGCCCGTGTCCCGTGTCCGGACTGGGCCTAGTTTTGCACAGAAAACATTTGTTTTTGTTTTTTAAAGAATAAAAACGAATCAGTTGCAAGTTAAAAGCTGAAACTGCAGCTTTTAAAAATGAAACAACACAACTCTCCCACTACTTGGAAGTTACAGCATAGTGGAGTGGCCACTACTTGAAGGTTACAACGATAGTGGAGTGCCCACTACCTGGAGGTTACAACCATTATATCTTAAATTCGCCTGCAAAGAAAGAGTCACAAGGCCTGGTTGGAAGTCCTATAAATAGGAGCATTGTTGTTGTTCAGATTAAAACACTTTCATACTCTTTTTTCATTCTTGTACTTGCATAAGTGTACTCAGTTTTGCACATTTCAGTGAAAGGTGCCTTGAAATTTGCGGTCTTTGCTATTTCAAGGATCGAAGCCAGTATCTTTGGGGATAACACGTCCTGCTAAAGATTATACGGGACATGTTTATCTTGCGGATAGAGTGTTAACTCACCTCAGCTTTTCTGCAATTGTTCAATTCTCTGTAATAGATAGGTTTACTTGTAATCCAGTTTACAGAAATAAACACCAAAAATTTCAACAATGCAAGATAAACAATTCTGTTTCTGTAAACAATGGCGTCTACTTCAAGGGTGAATATTCCTCTCTCCCGGCCGAGAAGCGCGAAAAATTTTCCGGGTGCGATTTCAAGAGATTGCAATCCAAGATGCTGTTTTATCTGACTACGCTGAGCCTCGCTAAGTTCCTGAAGGAGGATCCACCTGTGGTGGAAGAAAATGAAACCAACAATGAAAAACGTGCTGCCTTTGATGCTTGGGGCCGGGTGACTTCGTGCCGCAACTACGCCCTAAATGGATCGCGATTCGCTATACAATGTGTATAGTGAAGTGAAATCTTCCAAAGAGCTCGGGATTCTTTGGAAAAAAATACCGAATCGAGGACGCTGGTTCCAAGAAGTTCGTGGTTGGCAGGTTTCTAGATTTCAAGATGGTGGATTCTAGAACTGTCATGGATCAAGCTCAAGAATTGCAGTTAATTATGCACGATATTCGTGCAGGAGGAATGCAATTGGATGAAGCTTTTCAAGTGGCGTGCATGATTGAAAAATTGCCGCCTGGATGGAAGGACTACAAAAATTATTTGAAGCACAAGCGAAAAGAAATAAATATTGAAGAGCTAATTATGCGTTTACAAATTGAGGAAGGTAATCGCAAATTAGATTCAAGGTTTGAAAAGGGTGCTGTTGATGCAAAGGCGATTTTGCTAGAACATGGCAGTTCTAGTAACAGCAGCAAAAGGAAACGTGACAATAACTGTTTGATAAATGGTTTTATCATGATTTTGATGATTTTGTTTTTATACCAAAACAATGTTTTTAAAGGTTGTCTAAATACTCCTAAATAATTTAAAATGGTTTTAAATATTTTCCTAGAGTATTTCTTCAAGTCTATTTTCGACAAAATTGGACAACGCTTTTATATGATTTTGTGTCAAGTGTTTTTACATCAAAACTATGTCCCTGAATGTTGTCCTAATACTCCCGATTGGTCTAAAATATTTTTACTATTTTTCGGAGTATTTCTTGAAGTTTATTTTCGATATAAAATTGGACAACACTTATGTTTCAGTTCGACCGGTCGCCCTATAGGGCAACCCGCACTGTGTTGAGTTTTGGACAGAAAAAAAGGGACAGAGGAAAACTTGAGGGGCGACGGTGCAGGAAGCCCCCTCAAGGTGCGCGATCTTCTGTTTCATGTTTTAACTACCCCCAACCGGTCCAACATGAGGGCGACGGTCGCACCCCCTCCGACCGGTCCCTCTCGTGTAAAAAATTGCAGAGTTTTCAATTTCAACTTATCTCTGCGCGCGACGGTCGAACCCCTCGTTTGACAAAGAAACTATCCGTTGAGTTTGCGTGACAACTTTTCCTTATTTTGTGGGGTTGATTTCTAACAGCTCTTTTCTTCAATTGTCTTGGTATTTTTTACAGAATTCATGTCCCCAAGAGGAGCCTATCATGTACAAGACATCTTCTATAAATAGAGGAAGAATTGAAGCAACACAATAAGATAGAAAACCACAACACAACAAGATACACTCAAGAATACACTTGTTCTTACATTGTCTTATTTCTTGTTGTAATTTGCCTAGCTATTCACTTTCACATCCTTGAGGTCTAGGCTATTCTTGATTACACTTGCACTTAATTGTATAATTCATTATCGAGTTGTAATCTTGAATTTTTGGGTTATCATTCAACACAAGATATCCTTGTGAGTGTTCTTGTGGTAAGAACACACTTGGGTGATCTAGGTGTTAGGTATGAGAAGATTGTGGTAATCTTCTTGTTGAGGTGCTGAAGAATTTGGTATTTTTCAAGGTTGAAGATTGTGGTAATCTTCACAAGGTGCCGTTGGAGATTGTGGTAATCTTCAAGAGAGATTGTGGTAATCTCAAAGGTGGTGTTGAAGAAGAGTGTGGTGCTCTTCAAGGTGTTGTTGTAAGTTGGTGTTGTATTAATTTTGGTAATTAATAAAATCTTTTTTCTTTTTGAAATCCATCCCGGATATACTGGGGTGGTAGAGGATTAGGCCCTAGGTGGGTTGAACCTCTATAAATCGACGTGTGTTGTTTACATTCCGCACCTTAATTATTGTCTTTGAGCTTTCGGTTTGGAAAAGAGGGTAAAATCGAAAAGATGGAGATAATCTATTCACCCCCCCTCTAGATTATCGTAGCCGCTTGGACTTACAAGTGGTATCAGAGCTAAACTCTTTGGCAAGCTCGTTTCACTCGCGAGTGAATAGGAACGATCGTCGGCTACGAATGAAGCTCATCTTACCGGCACCTCCACCACCAAGCCACCAATATTTGATTCCAAAAATTTTATATTTTGGAAAGAAAGAATGGAATGTTATCTACAAGGTTGCGGGTTCGATATTTAGAACATCGTCATAAATGGAGAATCCATTCCGATGATAGACACACCATACACCTCCAAATCCTTCAAAGAGCTCAATGATGAAGAGAAGAAAATCATCTCCTTAAATGGTAAAGCTATCAATATTCTATATTGTTCACTTACCAACTTGGAATTTAATCTTATTGTAGGAATTCGATCGGCTCATAAAGTATGGCAAAAATTAGAAGCCATTCATGATGTATATGCAAATGATAGGAGCAACTCAAAAGCATCCACTTCTCAAAGGGATACAATGTCAAATCTAAGGAACAAGCCTCTTACAACTTCCAACTATGAAGAAGTTGAACATTGTCTTATGGGCATCGAAGAAGATAACGAGGTATGTCTTAAACCCTCTACTTCCTATGATATTGTTATACATAATGATTATAGTGATTTGCAAAATGATTTTGATGATCTTCAAAATGAATTCCAAAGCTTGCTTGTTAAATACAAAATTTTGAAAAAGGAATTCAATGCTTTGAAAAATGAAAATGATAGTTTATCTACTTCCTATGAATCACTATCATGTGCTCACACCACCACTCTTGATAAGGTTAGAATCCTTGAAAAAGAAAATAGTACTCTTGTTGAGGATATTAATTGCATGAAAAAGGATTTATCAAAGTCCAACTTGAGTACCGATAAAATGACCTATATTGTTGATAGTTGTGATAAATTGAAACAAGGACTTGATCATAAGCCTAGTATTGTTAATTATGTGAAAAGAAATCAAGTGCCTATGTATATTGGTCATTATGCTCCTAAAATTGTTACTTGTTTTTATTGCGGTAAAAAGGGTCATACGGTAAATACTTGTCGGGCTAAAAATAACTCTAATTATTTTTGGAGACCTAAAAGTCTCAAGACTAATCCCAAAGGACCCAAGCACTTAAGGGTACCACAAAACAATGTTATATTAGGTACCCGATGAAATAATAATCGAAGAAAATTCATGCCGCCAAGGAGACATCAAATGAACATCTCATTTGATTAAAGAAGGAGAAAACATTTTCAACAAAGTCAATTTCCAAGAAGAGGATATAATCAAAAATGGGAAGAACACAATCCTTGGAAATGGCAAAGACATCATCAACAAGATGATTTTCCAAGAGAAAGACACTTTCGAAAAAGAGAAGGCCACAATGCTTGGAAATGGAACAATTGGAGAAGCCATCATCAACAAGATGATTTTCAAAAGGGAAGATATCATCAACAACGGGAACGGCACAACCCATGGAAATGGCGTAATTGGTAAACCGTATCTCCCCATTTAAATATGCATTTTATTTAGTTAGTATGCATGTTTTTATTTGTGTCATGCAAAATGAGTTTTAAAATTTATAAGGTCCTCAATAAATATTTGTGTTTTTAAAATCCTTTGAAAATGAGACCTTACATGTTGTTTTTAAACTCTTATGGATTTCTATAGCATTAGTATTTTTATTGTGATATCTCTTATTACTTGGCCTACACTTGTGCTATTATATCTTGTGCAAAATTTGTTTAAAGTATTGTGTAGGACTCATGTATATTCACAAATGGCTATCTACGTCATAATATGTGAAAAGTGACATAAACTATCGAGGTACGCTCATCATTGGTATTTATCTTATAGACTCGATATATTTTTGTCATATGCCTATGTGCTTATACAAGTGCCATTAAGAGGATGTTCTGGTTTTTGAAAAGGCATTATTTGACATAGCTTGTTTTATCCAAGATTTGTAAAGGATTATTGTTTTGATAAAACAATTGATCTACTAAGTTATGCATTTTATTGCACATATAAATGCCACTATTCTTGGATACTTATGTCAAACCTCTTGTTCATATGATTCTTGTAAATGAGGTCTCAACTATGTGCTCTCTTATTGTCTAATTTCAAAAGAGACCTTATGTAGCTTTCTTAAGCTTATTTGAACTTGAATGATTTATTAGACTCTTGATGATGCATAGTATGTGGTGCTTAAAATAGTGTATCTATTATTCGATATTACTATGCTCGTGTGCAAAATATCTTGTTAAGATTTTGTAGAAATTTGTGATATTTCGCAACAAGTTTGATGAACAAGACAAGGTTAGTAGCTCAATGATATTGTCAAGAAGAAGGTAATGATTTTGATGAAATATTTGCACTCATAGCACATTTAGAAGTTATTTGCACTTTACTTGCCCATTTTTGTTTTGAGAAAAGTTCAAGCTTTACCAAATGGATGTTAAATCCAATTTTCTAAATGGTTTTATTCAAATAGAAGTCTATCGGAGTTTAAAATTTTTAGGCCAAATGATTTTTATAAAAAGGTCTTGTACGGTTGATACAAGTACCCCGTATATGGTTTGATAGACTTAGCTATTTTTGCAAAATAATTTTACAAAAGGTAAAGTTGATACTACACTTCTTGTTTTGAAAAAAAGGCAAGGTTGTTTACTTGTGCAAATTTATGTTGATAATATTTTTGGTGCTACTAATGAATATTTGTGCAAGATATTTTTCCAAGATTGGCAAGGTGAATCTAAGATGATCATGATGAGGGAAGCTCAAATTTGATCATTGGAATTCAAGTTCAACAATGCCAAGAAGGTGATTATATTCCACACTAAAAAGAAGAAGTGAGGCATTGAAGAAGAAAGAACCATTTCAACCTATATGGCCACAAATGTGAAAATTGACAAAGGTTGAGGTAGGCATGATTGACAAACGAATTCGAGGTATGTTTATTCATTTATTACTCCTTAGACTCGACATTCTATATGCCTTACGTCTATATGCTCGACTTCAAAAACAATCCCAACGAATCTCATTAAAGTGCCGTTAAATGAGATTTTCAAAGACACTTCTTCTTATGACTTGTTCATCCAAAGTTTTAAAACGTTATTATTTTTTTTGGGATAATAAGTCTGGTGATAATGATTTTTCAAAATAAGGTTCGTCATAATCGAACTAAACATATTGAGATTCGATTTTTTTTCAAAGGGATTGCATGTTTAACAAAAACTTGAGATGTGTTTAATTCCGTCTCAAGGATAACTCGCGGACTTTTTATTCGCTCACCGCCGAGTATTTTACCTCATTTCGAGCTTGATTATGACATAATGTATATTGAATGAGATCTACGTTTGCATTTTGCACGTTTTTAAAACTCAGGGGCGAAAAATCGGATTTTTGGATCAAATTTTGGATTTTCAAAATAGAAATGAACCACTGGGCTGACTGGGGCAAGGCCGACCCGGCCGCCTAAGCCGACCGGCGCCTCTTGGTGAAATTTTGGCTTAAAACGGTTCTGTTTTCCAGACTGAGCAACTTTTGCTTTTTGGTTCATTTTTCGTCCCCTTTGCAATTTTCACACACAATTCACTTCAAATGAGTTTTGATGCATGAATTATATATTTTGGGGACTACCTAGCTCGGTTATCATCATTGATGCTCATCTTTACCGATTGAATGGTAAGAATTTCACTTTCTTTAGCTCAATTGGGTTGAATCCTTGAGTTTGTGGCTTATATGTATTTTTCTTGATGCAATTCATATATATTTGTGATGAGCTTATTGATTGTTGATTTATGATATTTGCTAAACTGCATTTGGTGATTAAAATCTTGGCTTGATTACATTTACAAGGGCTATATATATCGTCTTAATTTTTTGACGCCCGCCAAGTGTTCGATAAAACGTTTCAATGAAAAATTCATCACCTACATGATTATCTTGCTTTTAAATGTCTTATATACTTATAGAGATCATGTTTTTCAAATCAAATGAGTTTTCATAAGCTTCTACAAGTCGTATGATCGACTTTTCCCTCCAAATTGGTTTATAAGCTTCAATGTTCAAATCATTCGATACATCGGTTTAGTTGCGCACCTTGATATAAACATATGATGTGTTTATCGTGCTAACATTCTTTTTGATGATTCCAAAGGGGGAGAAACAGGTTATGAGCTCTTTAGCTCAAAGAAGCTAAGATAAGCTTAACGAAAAGAAGCTATAAGCTATGGCTTCATAAAGCCATAAGTTGTGGATCATATTTAGTCCACTTGGTGTTTTATGGCTGTGTATGATTCTTGGTCCATTGGTTGTAGTATGGACTTATATATGTTTCTCATGATGTCTCTTTGACAGGGGGAGCTTTTAAGTTATTGATACTTAAGCTCAATATTGAAAAGCTAAGCCTTTAGCTTTTGATTAAATTGTTTCTATTACTCTTGTTGTGCATGTTGATAGGGGGAGCATTTGCTATATGTGTTTGAATATCTCTACTCCCTTCCTTGTGTTTATATTGCGCGGAATATTGTCGCTCTCAACGGATATTTATTTTTTTACCGGAAAACTTATTTTGTTTTCAATATCGCCTCTCAAAATTGTTTTGCTTTCAAAATCGACCTTGTTGAATTGTTTTGGTTTGTAATCATCAAAAAGGAGGAGATTGTTTGATAAATGGTTTTAACATGATTTTGATGATTTTGTTTTTATACCAAAACAATATTTTTAAAGGTTGTCCAAATACTCCTAAATGATTTAAAATGGTTTTAAATATTTTCCGGAGTATTTCTTCAAGTCTATTTTCGACAAAATTGGACAACGCTTTTATATGATTTTGTGTCAAGTGTTTTTACATCAAAACTATGTCCCTGAATGTTGTCCTAATACTCCCGATTGGTCTAAAATATTTTTACTATTTTTCGGAGTATTTCTAGAAGTTTATTTTCGATATAAAATTGGACAACACTTATGTTTCAGGCTCGACCGGTCACCCTATAGGGCAACCCGTACCTGTGTTGAGTTTTGGAATAGAAAAAGGGACGGAGGAAAACTTGAGGGGCGTAGTGTCGACCCTAGGGCGGCCCGGTGCACAGGAAGCCCCTCAAGGTGCAGTCTTCTCTATTTCATGTTTTAACTACCCCCAACTGGTCCAACATGAGGGCGACCGGTCGCACCCCCCTCCGACCGGTCCCCCTGTGTAAAAATTGCAGAGTTTTCAATTTCAACTTATCTCTGCGCGACCCGACCGAACCCCTCGTTTGACAAAGAAACTATCCGTTGAGTTTGCAGACAACTTTTCCTTATTTTGTGGGGTTGATTTCTAACAGCTCTTTTCTTCAATTGTCTTGCTATTTTTTACAGAATTCATGTCCCCAAGAGGAGCCTATCATGTACAAGACATCTTCTATAAATAGAGGAAGAATGGAAGCAACACAATAAGATAGAAAACCACAACACAACAAGATACACTCAAGAATACACTTGTTCTTACATTGTCTTATTTCTTGTTGTAATTTGCCTAGCTATTCACTTTCACATCCTTGAGGTCTAGGCTATTCTTGATTACACTTGCACTCAATTGTATAATTCATTATCGAGTTGTAATCTTGAATTTTTGGGTTATCATTCAACACAAGATATCCTTGTGAGTGTTCTTGTGGTAAGAACACACTTGGGTGATCTATGTGTTAGGTATGAGAAGATTGTCGTAATCTTCTTGTTGAGGTGCTGAAAAATTTGGTATTCTTCAAGGTTGAAGATTGTGGTAATCTTCACAAGGTGCCGTTGGAGATTGTGGTAATCTTCAAGAGAGATTGTGGTAATCTCAAAGGTGGTGTTGAAGAAGAGTGTGGTGCTCTTCAAGGTGTTGTTGCAAGTTGGTGTTGTATTAATTTTGGTAATTAATAAAATCTTTTTTCTTTTTGAAATCCATCCCGGATATACTGGGGTGGTAGAGGATTAGACCCTAGGTGGGTTGAACCTCTATAAATTGACGTGTGTTATTTACATTCCGCACCTTAATTATTGTCTTTGAGCTTTCGGTTTGGAAAAGAGGGTAAAATCGAAAAGATGGAGATAATCTATTCACCCCCCTCTAGATTATCGTAGCCGCTTGGACTTACAATAACAACAACAACTACAAGGGAAAGAAGCCTGTAAACAAAAAGCCGTTTACAGGAAATTGTCACAATTGTGGAAAGTCCAACCACATGGCTAAGGACTCGGCTTCCTAAAAAACCAAAATATAGACACTTTATGCTAATGTGGTTGAGCACATGTATGATCCAAGAGCGACCGATATGGATCTATCTGCAGTGGTTTTTGAGGCAAACCTTGTGGATAATCCAAGAGAGTGGTATGTTGACATGGGGGCCACTCGACATGTCTATTCCGACAAGGATGCGTTCTCTACCTACACCCCTTGTACAGGTAGAAAACTTAATATGGGTAATTCTTCCTCTTCTGATGTTGCAGGTTTTGGCAACGTGGTTTTGAAGCTCACTTCTGGAAAAGAGCTGATTCTGAAGGATGTTCTTCATGTCCCAGAAATCAGGAAGAATCTAGTGTTAGGATCTCTTCTTGTAAACCATGGTTTCAGACTGATGTTTGAGTCTGTAGAAAGTTTATTTTAACTAAGTTTGGACAGTTCCTAGGAAAAGGTTATCTCGTATAACGGATTCAAAATGAATGTAATGCGATTCGCCATATGCAACCGATTCAAGCGGCAATAAAATTGAGCCTACTTCTGTTTATATGCTTGAGTATTCTGATTTGTGGCATGTTAATCTAAATGCTATAAAAAGATTAGGGCATGTTAATCTAAATGCTATAAAAAGATTAATGAACTTGGAATTACTTCCAACTTCAATTTTTTTTTTGAGGGAAACAAGCATTTCATAAATCAGGAAGCCTCCAAGGAAATCAACTTCAAAAATTGATTCTCAAAAGAGATGTGAAATCTGTATTGAAGCTAAAATGGCTAAGTTACCTTTTCATTCTCAGGAAAGAAATACAGTACCTCTAGAATTGATACATACTGATAAATGTGATCTGAAATTTGTGCAGACTAAAGGTGGTAAAAAATACTTCATCACTTTTATTGATGATTGCACAAGATTTTGCTACTTATATTTATTAAGAAGCAAAGATGAAGCGTTGGAAGCCTTCAAAAATTATAAAAATGAGGTTGAAAATTAACTTGGGAGCCGGATTAAAATAATTCGGAGTGATAGAGGTGGAGAATATGTTGCACCTTTTGAAGAATTATGTAACCAGTGGGGAATAATTCATCAAACTACTGCACCGTATTCACCAGAATCTAATGGCATTGCTGAACATAAAAATTAAACTTTAAAAGAAACGATGAATGCCATGTTGATTAGTTATGGACCACCTCAGAACATGTGGGGGGAAGTTGTTTTAACAGCAAACCACATTTTAAATAAAATCCCACTTAAAGGAAAAAAAATAAGACACCTTAGGAATTGTGGAAAAATCATAAGCCATCTTATAAATACCTTAAAGTGTGGGGGTGTTTGGCTAAGGTCGCAATACCTGAACCTAAACAAGTCAAAATTGGCCCAAAGATGGTTGATTGTATATTTATAGGATATGCATACAACAGTAGTGCATATCGGTTCTTGGTACACAAGTCAGAAAATCCAAAAATTTCCGAAGGTACCATAATTGAATAAAGAAATGCGATATTTCTTGAAAATGTATATCCTTGTAAAGAAAGGGTTGAAATAAGTTCTAACAAAAGAACTTATGAGAAATCAAGTAGTTTTTCACAAGGGAGTGAAGAACCAAGACGAAGTAAAAGGACTAAAACTGCTACATCATTTGGTCCTGATTTTGTCACTTACTTGTTAGACGGTAAGCCAAGTACATTTAAAGAGGCCCTGTCCAGTCTAGATGCCCCACTCTGGAAAGAAGCCATCAATAGTGAAATAGAATCCATTTTACAAAATCATACCTGAGTTGGTTGATCTCCTGCGGGTAGTAAACCTTTAGGGTGTAAATGGATATTAAAAAAGAAATATAAAGCGAGATGGAACTATTGATAAATATAAAGCCAGGTTAGTGGCTAAATGCTTCAAACAAAAGAAGGAAGTGATTTCTTTGATACATATTCACAGTAACAAGAATTGCATCCATTCGATTTGCTTATTGCGATTCTTTGCTTTGCACAATCTCGAAATTCACCAAATGGATGTAAAAGCTGCGTTTTTAAATGGTGAATTGGAAGAAGAAATATATATGGAACAGACAAGGATTTGTAGCACCTGGTCAAGAGAAAAAAGTGTGCAAATTGATAAGATCGTTGTATGGACTTAAACAAGCCCCGAAACAGTGGCATCTTAAATTTGACACAACGATGTTGTCAAATGGCTTTAAAATCAATGAATGTGACAAGTGTGTTTATGTTAAAGGCACATCAAATGCGTTTGTCATAGTTTGTCTCTACGTAAATGATATCTTAATCATGGATAGTAGTCTTGATATAATCATAGACACTAAGTAGATGTTAAAAAGAAATTTTGACATTAAAGACATGGGAATTGCTGATATGATTCTCGGAATCAAAATTGGCAAAACATCTGAAGGAATTAGCTTGACACAATCCCACTATGTGGAGAAAGTGCTCAAGAAGTTCAATGCTTTTGATGGTCCACCATGCAAACGCCCATTGATTTGGGCATAAATCGGTAGTAAATAAAGGTGAACCCGATGCTCGGTTGGAATACTCGAAGGTGA